>JBAMAW010000940.1:0-14932 GCA_037043295.1 Amiota minor
TTAAACGATCGGCGATGCGTATTCGGACTCACTTGGTCTAATAAATTCCTTCGCTAAGTTTTCATCTATAATATCCTGTAACTTTTGTTTTTCTGCATATGAAAGTCTTCTCGCAGAATAATTAAATACTTTCGTGTCTTCTACTGATATACGCATTTCACTTTTAATGGTTGGTTTGACTGGCCTTTCTGGTTCTAAATAATATTTCTCAAAAATTTTTATGAACGTGGTCTTTTGTTTAAAAGTTAACTGTTTCCCTAAAACATATTTACCTTTTCCAGGTTCGTAATCTATTAAAAAAATTTGCATTTCGAAATTCTCAATATGATCAGCACTGTTAGGCTCTGCATTGAACATTTTCCTATCAATCTTGCTTAAAATTTTGCTTCAGGCAATTTACTATTATTTTGTTTCACAACCATGTTGTTCTTATAGTTTCTCATTGATAAGTCTGAACCTTTGGACATAGATTTATTAACTGCTGACTCAGTATAAAAAAATTAACTTTGTTTTACATAGTTTCAAAAAATCTCTGCCTAGAATAACAGGATATCTCATCGACTCATTACTAACGACTAATAGATTTATTTCAACATTTTTATTAGTAATCAAAATATGACAAGAAACTTTTCATTTTTTTTTTTGAATTTACTCTTATTAATTCCAAAATAAACTTTGTTTTCAATCTTGTATAGCAACCCTTGATGAAACATCAAAACGTCTTATGAAGCTGATGGGACTTCCTGTATCTATTAAGCATTCAAATAATATTATTTCATTATTTCTTCTACCACGAGGTTAAGACTGTTACACAATACAAGTTTATCGTTAAAGTATTTGGCAAAATATTCGCCACTTTGCTAAAACGTGACTTTGCAGTTTTCGGCGAACAGCTAGCCTATTCTCTCTTATGCCGAACATGTTTTCCATGTCTTTTAAGAGGTCATTCACTTTTTCTACAACGTACATTAGGTTAGAGAACAACCACTGTTAAGCCCTGCCTCTTAACTTACTGCAAATCAGCGCACGTAGAACATCATCACTAACATTATAGTTTTCCCGCACAGTCTTTACAGTACAAGCCAAGTATTGAAATTGCCTTCCCCGTCACATGTGGGGAGAAATTCTTTTAAGTTATCAAAAGCATGCGCAGCATGCAACTATCATTTTTACTTTGTTCGTTTGCAGAAAACTTTAGTTTTGCAAGATTGCTTTCCAACTGCCAAATTTGCTGTTGTTGTCTCAGCATTCGTATTTCATCTTGCAATTTACTGACTTCATTCTGATCTAGCAGCTCTTGAGTTTCATTTATTCCTTGTCTCCAACTTCTTTGATTGTCCGTCTTCATCCTTCTATCGTTTCACTTCTATACGATTCTTCTAGCATTGTCTTCGTTACTTTGTATGAAATGTCTCATTGAATTTTTGTTGTTTAGTATACCCATCGTCACGTTATCGTTTTTCTTATGGTTTTGTATGTACACAACCTTTTCGTTGTTACTCTCCTTTATAGCCGCCATGCGTCGCCATAATTTACGTTGATATCTCTCATTCCACCGTTTTGCTTCTCTACTTCTTTCTCTTTGATATTTATAGCATTATCTTCGTTACTTTGCAGACTGCACCTTATGAACTGGCACCATCAAGTTCCATATGAACCACCGGAATCTGTCCTCTCTCTAGTGGTGGTATTGCATTCAAACGCTTCACCAAGTCAGCCTTAGTACCACTTGCCGACACGCCAATTTTTCTGCACCACTCTTTTAAATAGCACAGCTTATGGCTTGCCACATCAACTTGGGTCATCTTATCTTTGTTATCCTCGCCAACCAGTTTTCCCATTTTCCGTTCTTTTTTTTCACGTTGATGACCGCATTTGATTTTTTTTTGTTTTTCTTCAGCGTGTATTTCACTTCTGAATATGTAGACGATCGCACAACGACTGACTCTTTATTATTTCCTTATTTACATTTTTACTTATTCCAATGATCTTACGCTCTGACTTACTCTCTTACTCTCAAACTTATTCTAATACTCCTACTATCTAACTTATTAATACTACTACAATACGTAACATACGAGTATACTACCACAGTACAAGCTTTCTTCATAAAGTTAATACTGGTAATGTTGATTTGTCAGTGCTTTTAAGCCAACTTAGTTTCTGGGTCCCTATTCCTACATCTAGAAATTACGTTCCCTTAGCTATAGGAACATGCACAACTAACTATGCCCTACATGATCCTTTCCGAGTTTTATGCACCCTTTATAATAAGTTCTATCACATCCTCTCGCCTGAGATCTCGCCCTCTGTGCTTAACATCACCGTTCTTCGGTGACTTCGAGAATTGCACCGAACTGCTACTAGATGAAGTAGGCATCGCTCATTGGCTCTCACATCACTTCTGTCTCTGAAGCATATTTTCCAAATGTGTTCCTGCAGAAAGTCGTCTGAAAATGGTTTGTTATTGCGTAATTGAATGAGTACCTCGTTTACCTCAGCGTTGGGAGATTTGTCGGCAATAGACATCCAATTAAATTTTCGGTAGTCTATGACCATTCGGTATTTTATTTCTTGCGAAGCGTCCATTTTTTTAAGTACGATCCACACGGGTGAATTGTATGGGAATCGGGATGGCTGGATGATACCATCGTTGCAAATTTCCTTAACTTGATTATTTACTACGTCTATTAAAGATATCGTATTCTGATAGAATTTTGAATTCAATGGTGTGTCTGTTTCGGTTAGAATTTCACTTTTAACTTCGGTAGTGTACATGAGTTTCTCATTTGGCTGAGAAAAAAGTTGTGGGTATTTATGGATGATCTGTTTTAATAGTGTCTATTGTTGTTCTGACAACAATTCTTCTCTCTTTTATTGTAATGTTTATTTTTTTTCCTGATGTTCATTATTTTTTTGTCCGTATAAATTTCTGGTTCCAGTTCTTTCAAACTGTCGTTACCTACACTTACGTACAAAGATCTTAGGGTTGGTAATAGCAAAAATTTGATTGGTGTATCTGTAAAGTTGAAAAGATTTGATATTTTATGATGAGTAATTAGGATTTGATATTAAACATGGCTTTATAAAGTTACATTTGGATCTTGTGTCTATTAGTATCTTTTAAAATTGTTCACTCTACACTTTTTACTCGAAATATGGTAGTGAAGGGCCCTACCCTAAAAAATGTAACTCTGAATAGTCCAAGTAAATTCGTTCTGTGTCTGTTGTATATATTTGTTCGGTATATGCTTCCAGAGTATCTTCAAAGTCATTTGCTTCCTCGGACATTTCCAAAGTTTGTTCGTATTATTCGAAAGTAGGGCCATTGGAACTTGCGAGCGAGGGAGGGAGCGACCCTATCGTATTTAGTTCTATTTTAAAGTTACATTGTATTTTTTCAGTTTGGTTCATAGTATCTGCTGGTCTTTTACCTAGAATTTGTGGTCTGTTCATCTAATTAACCATTCTGGTCTTAGTGATGAAGTCTACGTCCATTGGTTTTGGATGTGGCATCAGCTTGAGTGCACTTCGTCTTTGCTGTTGATTTTGAAAACCAAAGTGGTTCTATCGTGGGGCAGCAAATAATGGAGTAACTTATTGTTGGTGTTGGTTCTGGAAACCAAAGTGGTTCTGCCGTGCGGCCGCAAATACTTGTTGGTGTCCGATGTTCGCGACGTATTGTCGAGGTGCTTATATATGCATATGTAAGGCAAAATGTTTGTAGACCTCCTGATAAAATTCAACTAGGGATGAATTGCCCTGTACTAAGGTCGTCATCTGGTATTCCATAGATAATATGTCCCGTTTGTCCGCATAGTGTAATGCTGCCCATTTTATAGGATTCTGAGGCTTGTAGAATACCAAAGTATTTATGTGTGCTTTCCAATAGAACGAAGGTTGTAAAAATCCTGTCTACACTTCTTATCCACGAACTTAAGATTGATGGTTCACCGGAAAATTCTCTTAAGCTTCATACCACATCTGGAACCTTGTCTAATTCGCCCAAAGTATTTCTGAAATCTGCCATTATTTCGTGATCTCTACATTAAGAAAACTCGTCAAACTTCTAAAAGAGCTGGAGGTGTTTGTGTTAAAGTCTCTGTCGCGATACGAGTGATCAAATTTATCATCTTTTGGTTTGCCATGTTTCTTTTGTTCTGTTGCTCGTTTTGTTGTTGTACATTTAGTTGTTGTTCGATATTTGCTGTTCGTTTTGTTGTTCTAAATGTTGTAAAATAGATGGTTTCACTAATATATTATGATTTGCAATATGTAAAACGCGCTAATAAACCATTGGGAATTAAGAAAGTGACTTAAATTACTACTGATTTTAATTGTAATTTTATAATTATTATATTTAATTTTAATTGCACACCAGAGGCTGAGTTTTTCCTTCTATTCTGGGGGTTCTTGGTATTCTGATTTGCAAAATTTGAATATTTTACACTGTTCCTTCCTTTCGGAATATTTATAAATTTATGTTTCTTTTAGTCTTATATTTCTTAATTATTGTTATATTCTTATTTTTCTTATTTTTTTCCCTAGAAATGTTGTTTGCTGATCTTATTCTAGAATTTTAGCATTACAATCCTTTCTTCCAATTCTTTCTTCTTTTCTTTTTCACTTAACAATTATCATACCTCGTCTTTGAGAAGTCTTACTGATCAGACGTTTATCTCGCAACCAATAATGACAACAAAAAATGCATAGTTCTCGTTCATCGCTAGTGATACCAGAAACAAAAACAAAGGTTCCTTATTAACCGCACAGCCGCCCGAAGATAAAGCACGATCTTGCTCTCCTTTTCTGTCTTCTACCGCAGTACGCACTAGTCACTCACTCCATTGAAGTGCCCAGTGCCCTTCTCCCCAACCACTTTTTAATCAAACCCAGAAGCAATAAACACAACACAAAGCACAGCTTTAACTTCAACAACTAGTGCAGTTTCAGGAACAACAACAGTGTTGCATCGATTGCGTCATCACATACAGTTACTGTAACAACAACAAACACCCAAACATTTAATAGCTATAATAACAACCCAACGCCAGAACAAGCGAGCAATAGAAAAAATTCTGTTTCGCAAGTTAAAGCAATCGAAAAGACAACTGTATCACCAGCAGGTAGTCAAAAACAGCGCATGCAAAACGGGACCCTCGAAAATAAAGCGGCAGTGCAGACAGTCATTGACCGATACATACAAATCCGCAATAAGCGTAAACAAGGCCCGCAAAAAATAAACATCCTAAGAAAACGCTTTTGGAAACTAATAGGTTCCAACTACTTGCTGAAGAGGGTGAACCTACTAAAAATGTTGACAAAAACTCTTCAAAACAGATACCCGCAAAACCTCCTCCAATATATGTTCGCGAAGAAAGCTCGAATAGGCTTGTAGATGCTATCCAAAGAATAGTCGGCAGTAATAACTTTCATATTGTCCCTATTACCAAGGGTAATATAAAAGAAACTAATGTCCAAATTTATACGGAAGCAAACTACAGTTCTGTAACCAATTACCTTATGGAGACTGAGAGAAACTATTATGCCTATCAGCTTAAAGGTAGTAAAGGTCTGGTAGTTGTAACTAAGGCATTGTAACGATATTAAGAGTGCCCTGGGAGAAAAAAGAGTTTGAGGTCAAGTAGTGATCAATATTTTTACTAAAAATAAAATTCTACAGCCATTGTACAAAATTGACTTGACCCCAAAGATGCAGCATTTAAAGAAAAATGAAGTGCATCCCATATACAACATTAAGTATTTACTTCATCGTAGGGTAACTGTGGATGATCCTCAGAAACGAGTTAATCCAGTGCTATGAAAAAATTGCCAGGAATTTGGCCACACAAAATCTTATTGCACTCTTCGTTCAGTATGCGAAGCTTGTGGAGAGTTGCATGAAACCTCAACCTGTAAACTAAGTCGCGATAATTCTGATCTTAAAAAATGCAGCAACTGTGGGGGCAATCATACATCCAATCATAGAGGTTTTCCTTTATGTAAGGAGTTGAAGAACCGTTTGCAGTCACAAAAAAATTACACCCGTTTTAGCCGTGAGGCTAACCGTAGAGAATCAATGACGGTTATGTGTCCACCACCTAATATTCCTTTAACTTCAAATGTGTCGTGTGCATATGCACTCAACAACAAACTGCGAAAATTATTTTGGATCTTAAGGCTCCAATGTCTCAACATATTGAACCAATCTCACAAACCACCTCACCTCTAATGCGTGTAATGAGCCAGTATTGCAAACACGAAGTTCTAGTGAATCTATGTTGGTAAATTTATTACAGACCCTGAATCAAACAATCTTAATGATGCAAAACGCTTTTCACGAGATGATGAAAATCCAAATGAAAATTTTGGATTATTTAAATTCCCCATAATGGCTCATTTAAAAATAACTCATTGGAACGCAAATGGCGTTTCACAGCACAAACTAGAGCTGATGAAGTATCTAAAGGACAAAAATGTATATGTGATGTTTGTCTGTGAGACTCATTTGACTAGCAAAAACAACTTCTTTATACCAGACTATTTAGTTTATACAACAAATCATCCGGATGGAAAGGCTCATGGTGGTACATGCATTACTAAGTGTTTAAAAATTTCTTTGATAGTGACTACAATGCTAAACACACTTATCGGGGTTCTAGTTGAGTAAATCCAAAAGGTCGGCAGTTTCACAGCACTCTTGTAAATTTTAAAAACAAGCTAGACTTCGCTTCTTCGGGTAGGCCTACATACTGGCCGGGGAATCTAAGAAGAACTTCCGATATCATTAACTTTGGTATTTGGTAGAAACCTCATATCAGCAGTTACGCATTATGAACTTTCATCCGATCACTCACCCGTTGATATCGTTTTACTCGATTTTCCAATAGTTGAGGATCGCCTTTATAGACTTATATCTAATAAAACTAATTGGTTGCATTATAAAATATATACTAGTTCTCACATAGAAATTGATCCTGCGATCAACTCGGAAAGTGATGTCGACAAATCTGTTAATGAGTTAAGTGTCGTATTGGTGGCTGGAGCTGAGGTATCAACGCCTGCGATTTTTGTCACAAGTTCCGTTGTTGATTACTTTGAACATACCAGTGGACGATCCGTCTAAGTGGTTTAGACAGGAGGTTGTAGTGCAGAAGACGGTTTATTATAACGTGCACAGTTCGACTTAGTTCAACTTGTTCGAAGCGATGTTTGGTGTCAAGATTTGAAGTAACATTACTAGCGGTCTCTTAAATATTCTTCAGGATAATCAAGTGATTGCCTTCTACAATGAAAAGCGCGAGTTGAGGGGCGATGCTAAGATGCAGATTGTAAAAGCTCAGAACTCGTACAAGAACAATTTTGACAAGAAGCGTAAGAATGAATTTGCGTATGATTGATCGAACTGGTTGCAATAAAACGAACGCACGGTGAAAGAAATGGCGAGCGAGTTCATTGGCCCATATAAAGTGGGCAAGGTTAAGAAAAATTGACGGTATGACGTTAAAAAGGCAGTAGATTTCAAAGGGCTGAACAAGAAGTCTACCAGTTGTGACTACTTTAAGCGATGGAGATGTAAAAACTTTAATTCACCTGAGGCAGATGAATATCAGTATGACCGAGTGTAGGATGTGGTATCCCTGGTTGATATATCCAGCCCTATTTCGATGGCAGATACGAGCGAGAGCGAGGTATAAAGAGTGGAAGTCGTTGAAATTGTAAAAAGTTGTCGAAGAACGTTGTTACAAGCTGGTTGAAGTCGTCAAGTTGCATTGTATTGATCAATTAATATTATATCGCTTATATCATACTTTCATTTATTTTACTAACTTTGAACTAAATAAAATATCTAAATTATAAAGAATTAGACTGGCCTGTCCTGTCTTTTTTCATTATTCTTTATTGAATAATCGTTTCTTCTTTTATAACTTTCGCTTAGCCTAAAGTACAAACAGATGTAGCGAATGCAACGTGATCAGGCAATCGTACATATTCATATTTTACGTAAGAACTCTATGTATTAGAGTCGCTTGCGTAGCACATTTCAACACGTCGGTCGATGGCTGAAGTGGCCGATCATATTACATTGGGACTGCAATGTTCGCTGACATAACTGTTTTGAATAATCTTTTAATTCTATTGTATATTTATATATGCAACGAAATGTTACATATTGGTACACTTATGTCATTGCATGATCACACTACAAAATCAAATATCATCATTTTAATATATATGCAGAGGTGAGATAAAGGCACTTGCACTTAACACTCACAATGAGTATGTGTGCATGTCGGGGTCACCAAAACTTTCAGAGAGGAATGCTGCTTTGCTTCACCTTGAAATTAAACAAAGAAATCATCAAAAGTCATTCATTTTCATATTATACAAAACTATGTTTCGCTTCTTATAAGCAAAAACAAATACAATTAACCTATTTCTAAGCGACACGTCCAGTGATGATGATGCTCTCGAAAGCTGAAGTTGCGGACGAATGTAGGCCCGATCAGACATCAAACCTTCTGCTCCCGACAGTTGCCTACAAAAGTAAGAGGACAATTATACTTAGCCGTTACCTTGTTAAGCGTAAGAAAGTCGATACAGATTTTGTTTCGCCTGTTTTTTGTTTTTTTTTTGACAAAGGCGACAGGTTTACGAACTCTTACTCACTATGCCTTTAATATATAACAAGGGTTTCTGAATATCTACTCTTTCTGCATTAGACAGCCTTGGCTTACAGCTTCAATAAATGGCTTAGAATCAATCAACTTAAGAGTCATTTCAAATTTTATTTTAGGATCTTCTGGTTATTGTAGAAAATTCGCGTGGCCCAGCGCCACCTACTGTTGTCAGCAATGTTGATGAAAGTACCCTTGGTGTGGCGAATTTGCGGAATATATAGCAACAGCCCTGGGCTTGGTGAAAAATGATCAGCTGATCAGTAATCCCAGGAAGGAAATGAAAAGTAAAGCTTTCTTTCTTTCTGACGACACCACACGAGGAGGACTTAAAATGTGAGCAAAGAATTGATTAGATTTAATAAAACAATTTTACTTTTTTGAGTTTCAAATTGAATACAGATTGACTAAAAAAACATCTCGTATTTTTAATATTCATAGCAATTTTAGTTCCCCAAAAAATCGTGATTGGTATTACGGAACATGGCGTACTATCAAAATGCTAACGTCGCCAAAATATCCCGATGAAGTTTTTTATTGTGCGATCGGGCCTATGACGAATTCATGATCTTCTGTAGCGCATGCATTCCCCCTCCGGGAAATTCTTTTGAGTTTTATAGTCTTGATGTATAGAACTCATATTCCTGGAGGGAACATTATTTTCATTTATAATTTGTGATCCAGGTTATCCTCTACAAATTGGATTTCTTGGCTACTACATGAATGAAAACAATATGGTCCACCAACCCATCGACTTTTTGGAGTTCGAATTGGTAGTACCTTGGGTACGAAGTCTGACCAGAGGCTATTTTCTGGTACCACGGGTGGTCAGGAGCCAACGGAACTTGTTCCGTCCAGGCCAGCGGGTACGGCCCCCTTGTGGGAGTATCGTGGTGGCTATGGTTTAATACCCAAATGCGGATAGAGTAGAACTCGGCGTGGAGTAGCGTTATACTACCGGGTGTTGTGACCCAGAGAGCAGCAGAGGTTTAAGATGGGCCTCGCTCCCCACCAAGGATGGAGTCATATTTACCAAAATGAATATGACTGTAATTTGGTACCTGCGGATAAATATCCAAGGGGACGTTGATTGACGTTTTTCAATCCATGTGCTTGGCACCGTGTTCTTGAGTCTTTTTACAGACATGTGAGCACATAAACCACTGGTACTTCATTGTAGCGCATGCATGTCGTATTTTCACACAGCATGTTTTGAGTCTGGACCACAAGCACAATTTCTTGGTTGTGCAAAGTTTGCTCAGATCTCAGCGATACAGCAGACCATAACCGGTTGAATAGAAATCGAATAGATTACCGCGACGTCAATTTGAAACAACCTCACCATAAGCGTGTAACGCTAAAAGCTGATTCTCCAGTGCAGCAAATTGCATTTACAAGCCAACGTATCGTGGCAGCTTCGACCAAAAGAATTCGACCTACCTCACCAAGTGTGCCACAGTCACGCAACTATACATTGCATCAACAGATACCACAACTGCAAGAGGAACGGCGAATCCTAGTGAAAGAACAAGAACTCTTGGTATAACTAGAAGAAGAAGGCGAAAGCTGGGCAGCAACCGAGCCTCAGCAACCCTTTTGGCTCCAATGCAACATGTTATCCAGCCCAATAGACGCTCGCAAGTCCTTCACACCACCCAAAGTCGGGAAAACATGCTTCCAGGCCCACCTACTCCACATAATTTAACTCAGCAATTACCTAATGCCCATATAGCAGCTCGCAAAGGGCTGAGTAGAGAACTTCCTCAGTTTATCGCTTACAAATTACTTGAACAATCCCGAATTGGAACAAGAGCTTATTTGCAAGCTCCCCGGCTTACTGTCAGGCTTTTGGGAATTGAAAAAATTGAAATCTTACCTAACATAAAGAACTACAGCGACTGGATTCTGCAACTGGGAGAGAGTGCTAACGTAGTTATAATTCCAAGCACGGCGGGTGAATTCGAACACGTGGCACCCTAAACACACATTTACATTATGTAGATGATTTGTTGGACAGCGTAGATAATGCCACCGAAGCTATACAACATGCTAATGACGGAAAATTCATCCATTCAAAGGCTGGATTCGAAATACGTAGCTGGGTGTCCAATTCACACATCGTACTAAATTCTCTGGGCGCACATCAAACTACAGCAGTACGACTAGGTGACGAAGAATACGTGACAATAGAGAAAATCTTAGAGATGTGGTGGCTCACTAATGAAGACTGCCCAACGTTTTTCGAATCACCGCATAAAACACGGCATTATATTATGCAAGGACTATGAAGAACTACAAAGCGCAAGATGCTTAGTGTCGTTATCTCTATCTATGATGCTCCATGTGTTATCGGTCACTATGTGATGTTCGCAAAAATATTATTCCTAGAAATTTAACGTTCCGGCTACTCAAGGGACGAGCTTATCCCGGACGAACATCACCAGAAGTGGATACGGAAGCTGCGTCTGCTATCTGAAATTGAAAATATTCGAATTCCCAGATGTTATTTTCGATCTGGTTTGCCAGATGCTCGGTACCAGTACCAGTGTTTTACGTGCTCGCCTATCTGTGAAGACTTAAGAACACGGTGCCAAGCACATGGACTGATAAACGTCAATCAACGTCCCCTTGGATATATATCCGCAGGTCCCAAATTACAGTCATATTTATTTTGGTAAATATGGCTCTCTCCTTGGTGGAGAGCGAGCCCCATCTTAAACCTCTGCTGCTCTCTGGGTCACAACACCCGGTTGTATTGCGCAACTCCATATCGAATCAATACTCTACCCGCATTTGGGTATTAAACCACAGCCACCACGATACTCCCACAAGGGGACCGTACCCGCTGGCCAGGACGGAAACAAGAAATTGAGGAAACTAAGATTTCATTTAATCGAATTCCTCACTGATCATGTTTACATGTCAAACATACAAGTTATTAAGGTCCGTTTTGCATAGAACTACTGTTTGACATGTACCTTAAGACAATAAAGCACCCGGAATTTGTCATCTAAATTGTCTGCGTTAAGTATTTTTTAGGTTTTTTTTGTACGTTAGAATGACTGTCCTTAATTACTATGCCAAAAATGAGCGCGATCTGTCAACTAGTTTGTTTACAGCAGCAGGTTTAATCAGTCCACCTCAGTAGTTTTTTTAAAATGGCAAATGAATGCTATTGAAAGGAGTTGTTTGGCTATTGCCAATATTTAGTTTATTTATTAAACGCTACACTATTTATTATCAGTATATACGTAAGTTTATTACAATGTTTTAACAATCGTTTTTATTACGCAAGTCATTTTAAGTTGCGTTACTTTTCCCGTTGCCAATTAAACCTTAGTTTGTTGCCAACCTATCGTTTGGTTGTTGCCAACCCGTGTCGATAGGCTGTGGTCAGGGTTTCCACAGTAGTCCCGTCTAGACAAGTCACGGATCTTTGTAAGTGGGTTGCCGTTTCTTCAGGTGCGTTCGTAATGGGGCTTCGACCTGCGGTGTCTGGTCGTCGATAGTTCGACAGGGGCAGCCTCTTCATGTGCCATAAATGCTGGTTTAAGTCTCTTGATTGGCAAGGTTATTTCTTTGCCCTTGATACGAACTACGCAGATTCGTTCTGTTGGCTTGGATATAACCTGGTACAGTCTCGCATAAGGTGGTTCCCATGGTTGTTTGACAGCGTCGTTCCGCACGAATACAAGTAGCAATCATGGATGTCCTTTAGCATAAAAAGTTTTGGCTTGATGTGATGCGACGTTGGAGTCGGCCTTATCGTTTGCATGCTTTTTCGAAATTGACTGACAACATCACATGGGTATGAGGGTGCGTCCAAATCATAGATGTATTCGTTTGGAAGGCGAAGCGTACATCCGTATAGCATTTCCGCTGCTGATGCCTTGAGGTCTTCTTTATAACAGGAGCGAAGACCAAGCATGTCCGCTGGAAGAAGTTTGATCCATGATGTGCCTGGGTGACACATTAACGCAGCTTTCATCGATCTGTGCCATCGTTCGACCATACCCTGTGACTGAAGGTGATATGGTGTTGTGTGGATGTGCTCGGTGCCCAAAATATTCGTATGTGACTTGAAAAGTGCAGACTCAAATTGGGTTCCTTGATCCGTGGTGATGGTCAATGGGCAGCCGAAGCGGGAAATCCATTGTGTCTACAATGCCTCACAAATCGTCTCTGCCTTTATGTCCTTAAGCTGTACCGCCCCAGGCCAGCGAGAAAATCGGTCAATCATTGTAACACAATATCTGTATCCATCCACCCAGGGCATCACAATGATGTCGATATGTATATGGTCAAACTTGCCATCCGGAACTGTGATTTTTGTTTGCAATCACCGCGTTGTGCTTATGAGTTTTCGATCGTTGACACGCTAAGCAATTCCTTGACAATTCTAGAACGTCTTTTTGCATTGACGGCCATAAATACCATCGTGAGGTTTGCTCGAGCATAGCTCGGCTGCCCGGATGGGACATTCCGTGCACTCTTGAAAATACCTTGAAACGCAAAGCGTGAGGAATGTAAGGCCCTGGCGCGGTGGCTCCACCGTCGCAGTACAGGAGTGTTTGGTTGTCAATTTTAATTAGTTGTAGATGTAGAGACGTGGTTCCGCTTATTATACCTTGTAGTTCGCTGTCTAAGCCTCAATACTTTTTGTGTCCATAGTGGTTGGCATCGTAATGGCATTAACCCTGGAGAATGCATCGGCTACTACGTTGTCGCTACCGCTCACATGTATTATTTTCCTGGAGTATTGAGATATAGACCCTAATAGGCGTAATTGCCGTTCTGAAGCTGTTTCGGGCTTTTGAGCGAAAGCGTATATCAGCGGCTTTTAGTCTGTTCTGATTACAAAGACTTTTTAGAAAAAAACGCAAGAGGTTCCCATGACCCCATGTTGTTTTGTTCTAGAACCGCACTGGTGGCAGTATCGGAAGCATCACAGGTGAGACTTAGGTCTCCGATGACCAAAAGTGACATCACGCGCTATGCTGTTTTTGCATCTTATGAATGCCTGAGAAGTGCTAGGTGTCCACTCTACAGGTCGCTTGTCATTTTTCTTCATGTTGCGCGTTAAGTCATTGAGCGGTGCTTGTAGTTCTGATGCGCGAGGTATGCAACGGCGGTAGTAGTTTAATACTCATAGAAAACGACCTAACTCCGAAATCGTCTGTGGTTGGGCGTACTATGTAATCGCTTTTACCCGATGCTCAGCAGGCTTAATTGGTAGCATGCTCGTTCTAGATCTAGCGCTGTGAAGATTCGTTTGCCATGTAGACGGTCAGCAAAGTCGTGGATGTGCGGCACCGGGTAACGATCAGGTACTGTTATCGCATTGAGCTTGCGATAGTCCCCACATGCTCGCCAATTGCCATTTGCCTTTGCCACCATGTGCACCAGGCTGGCCCACGGACTTTTAGAGTAGCGGCAAATTTTAGTGTCGATTAGTTGATTGATTTGTGATTTTGCCGCTGCAAGTTTTTCACCCATCAGTCTCCTTGGGCGATCTGCTACTGATGCGCCGGATGTTATAATATGGTGACGAACTGTATGGGTTTTTGGCTTTTCCACTGTGGTCATGTCTACGGAACCCTCATTTATTTCACTAAAAGTGTACTGCTCTGGCGTGATAGTCAAGCTGACAATATCCTGTGATTTTATTGGGCCGCTGCTTTTTGACATGGTTAGCCGTTGTCATTTGATGTCGATGAGCAAATGGAACTGAGCCAGGAAATCAACGCCAATTATCGCTGTTTGTACATCGGCCACAATGAATGATCATTTGAACGCACGACCCAGACCTATGTCGAGTTCTAGGTCACACTTGGCATAGGTTTTTACTAGTGTTTGATTCGCGGCATACAATTGCAGTCTGCCTTTTGTGAGTTTGCGCGGTGTTCTGGTGCTAGGTACCACTGAGACCACCGATCTCGAATCGAAGAAAAAGATTTGATGAGATTTTCTGATCTTGGATGTGTAGTCGGTGATCGTGATTATCTTCAGGGTTAAAGGAACTGTTGCTGGTCGTAGAGATTCTACCACCTACCAGCTGAGTCAACGGCAGCAGCTTTAGTTTAACTGTTTATATTGTGTGCAATTTGGCTGGCACTTGCGTGCACGGTCACCAGATTTGTTATGATAATAGCATAGCGATTTGTCACCGTTTCCTTCGGTGTTCCTTGGATTTACTGTGCGAGTAGTTTTAGACTGAGTTGTCTTGCGCAGAATGTCTTGAAGCATGTCGACTT
>JBAMAW010000941.1:0-21423 GCA_037043295.1 Amiota minor
TGTGATTTCTCCGTTGTGGTTTGAGTCGGTATAGCCTTCTCTCATAGCGCGGGAACAGTGTTGTAACAATCCTTCGTAGCAATTTAGGGCAAGTTGGCTGCTTTGAATAGCTTTCAGCATTGTGGTGACAACTTTGTATCCTAAACCCAATGGATCGGGCTCTACCGATTCACACAGCTCAGCGAAGCAAGCTTTTTTGCTGTCGCGTATAGCATGTTTAAGCTGACGCCGCTTTAATCTAAACTGCTCCTGATATCACCAGTAAACAGGCTTTCGTCTATTCGTCTCAAATTCACGTAGCATAGAGGCATCACTTGTCATAGCAAGTGCCTGTGCTACATTCTCTGAGAAAATATTCGCAGGCACAACCGGTAGAGTGGACTCGTTCCAGATGTATGTGAAAACCTCCTGATCAAACGCATGTTGCTTCCACCACCAAAAACACTAGTTCTGCATCAGTGCTAGTGCATCTATGTGTGTCGAGATCGATGATAATAGCATGATGGTCACTGTGCGTATATGTATTGCTGACTCGCCAAGAGGAGCCATTGAGGCATTGTTTTTTCCGCTTTTGACAGCAGCCCATCCGATTTTGTCTGCAGACCCGTGCCCTCCACTTTGTTTGCCAGCCTGAAGAGTTGCATGGGGCACCGCTGCGCTGGAATCATCACCTTTTAATAGCCGTCCTGGATTACTTTGCCGTCCAGGATTATTTTTCCGCCCAGGTTTTTCCTTCTGCGTCCGTGCTGACTTCAAGCAGACGCCTACTTCCACATCAGTTTGGGATTCCGCATGCTTGGTTGCCTTATAAGCATTTACTCCAATTCTATACATACGGTCGTCAGCCATAACCTCAAGAAATACCGTCTTGATCAGACGGCCCAGCCTCTTAATTTCGTGGTGAACGTTGTTTTTGTAAAGTTAGTAAACGTTGAGGCTATCAGTCGTGTCACCCAGCTTTTTTATCTTCAAATGGGGTACTCGAAAAATTTCAAATTCGACGGCCCAAGCTTTACTAGAGATGAGCTTCAAGCTCGGACCAGGATGAACTTCCGAAGAGCTTAAAGCTCTGAAAAGGATGATCTTAGACTACGCTAAAAGCTTTTTTTTTTTTTTTTTGTTTTAAGCTCTGTATTATCAAAGCTTGTATATATATGTATGTTATCTAAGTTCGGCTTTTGATAACAGAAGAACAGCTTCCAGCAATTTCAGCGAAAAAGATTTGTGTATATTAATCACTCACTTTGATTCAAGTAAATTTGCGCCGATGTCGGTATTCCGTGATATGACCGATCACACGTCACCCCTTTGCAAATCACCCTATGTATATTAAGTATTTCCAGAACACTTTCTCACACACAATTTTAATAAAAAACTCGAAGCTAAATAAAAGCACGTCTACACGTCTTCGTCACTAAGCTCTTTTTTTTCCTCTAGATGACGTAGATCCAGCTGAATAGCTGTCACACGTTCATATATCCCGTCCCAGTTGGCCGAAGATGTTAACATGAACTGCAAGACACTTCCTGGCTCATGTGAATAGCGTACTGAAACCAAGCACATTGAAAAGTTACATGCTCAGCGTCCTCCGATTCATCACACAATGGGCACCTTGGTGTGCTGTCGTGCCCAAACCTGTACAGGTACCACCAATAGCCGCCATGTCCAGATAAGAACTGGGTTAAATGATAGTTGGTTACCCCGCCCTTCCTGCTCAACCATTTTTCAATGTGCTGAATGAGCCATCTACCATTCTCAGCGCTCTGCCATCCCTGATGCCAAAGCAATATTAAGGCTTGTCGCTCCCGCCTTCTTGCGACGTTGTCTGGACGCCCATGATACGTCACATAGAGTCTGCGCATTTCATCGGCCAATATGTCAATGGGAATCATCTCCGCAAGCACCAATGCTGCATCGTCTGAGATAGTGCGAAAACCCGATACCGTTCTTAGCGATGCTAACCTATATGTAGTGGAGAGGATTTTCAAGTAGGTAGCAGCTCTCAGCGGTTCTGCCCAAACGGGATCAGCATACAGCATAATGGATGTCACCACCCTTGACAATATCCAGGATTTGTCTGCCTTAGGGCCGATGTTGGGAATCTTCTATAATAAGGCA
The DNA here is from genome assembly GCA_037043295.1 of Amiota minor. Taxonomy (NCBI): domain Eukaryota; kingdom Metazoa; phylum Arthropoda; class Insecta; order Diptera; family Drosophilidae; genus Amiota; species Amiota minor. The sequence goes on from JBAMAW010000941.1 coordinate 2,119, forward strand.
TTCTGGACCTTGCAGCTTTACCCTTCACGTACAGCAGGTGCCCTTCGTACGATAACTTGATATCCAGTATTACGCCTAGGTCGCCAACTCGTACGGAGCAGAACTCTACACGTTTCATACTGGTGATCAGAACCAACTCCGTCTTCTACTTTGCCAGCGTCCTCCTGGAACATTGAAAATTGCAATTTTTAGACCTTATTCGGCACACCATTAAGACCCGGGGTCTTCCTGTCCTGAATATTAGCACACGCTCGAGACAGTTCATCAGAAGTAACACCAAGAACCTGGATTCTCCTAGGCATCGCGGCATCACAGGCTACGGATAGCATGTCTGCCAGTCTATTCACCAACTGCTCTGCAGGGCCCACGCCAAGTTCTTGAGTTCGAAATACTTGTAGGAACATTTCCTTCTCAAAAAATGAGTCTTTCCACCTAGGCCTACTTAAAGGTTGCTGTCCAACTCTACTACCTCGCTCTATGTTAATCAGGATGACCTGATGATCGCTATGGGTATACCCTTGCTAACCACCTATTTCACGTTTCTCTCCATGCTACTACTTGCAAAGGTTATGTTTATAATCGACTCTCTGCCCGCGTTCCTATTCGTGGCCGAAGAACCCCTGTTAAGCAGTATTATGTCGAGGCTTGCCACAGCTTCCAGAAGCGTTTGGCCCGTTACGCTGGTAGATCTGCTTCCCCACTCCATTGACCAAGCATTGAAGTCTCCTGCGATTATCGCTGGGGATTTACCTTGGGCTTCCGTCACTAATTCGTGGAGAAAGTGCTCGAACTCTAAAGTTTTTATGCTTGGGCGTGCATAACAGCTGAAGAAATGTATGCCCCGATTCTCGTGAGAACAAAGTTAGCAGCACGAGTACCACCATCCTCGAATGCATATGAACCATACGGCCATATTGCAGCAACACCTTCAATATCTTCCAGCCAAACTGATTCATTGCGCTTCGTGTAAGGCTCACTTACCACAACTACGTCTGCCTTCTCCTCCACATTGTTTTTTTTACAGAAGATCCTGCGCTGCTTGATAATGATTTCGGTTGATTTGAATTACCTTCATATCTTCCTGTTTTCCAATGGCTCTCGAAATAACGGGCAGGTTTTGCATCCCGTCACATGGCTTGCCATCGTCGGATATTGCTTCGCACACATCATGCATCTCGGGCTATTACAGCAGTTTTTTGCGATGTAACCTTCCACGCCACACTTTATACAGCACTTGGACCTTTCCTCATTCTTACATGACCGAGATATATGGCCGTATTTCAAGCATTTAAAGCATTTCTTCAATGTCACATTCATCATTGCCGTTTGGGTGTCACCATACGACCGTCTTAGAGTGATGACGTCCAAGCTCTGGACATCAGCTTCCTTGAACCTCTCCAATATACTGTCACGTATCTCATCCTTAGTGTAGACTTCATCGAAGTCCCTGACTTCTATTGTCGTTTTTTGGCTCACAGATCTGATCGACGTATCTTGCCTTAGAGTGCAACTAACCATAGCCCTTATCTCTTCTGTTTTCACGCCGTTCGTATTTAGCTCCAAGAAAAGATCACCATTTTGCGTTCTGCGAATCCTATGTATGGACTCCGTAAGACCACCACAATTCGGGTCAGCTTTCATCCATTTCAGGATAACAGCATAGGTTCCCTCATGCCGGTAGATAACAAAAGCATCTGATTTATTATGCTTCCTGAATCCAATAAACTGCGCGTTTTCTTCTTTGCTTTCCCAACCGTTTGCCATTGGTCAAACTGTGGCGCCTTGGATGCGGTTTGCACTTTTTCCTCACGCCGATACTATCCCCTCCCGTTTGACATCCCCGTTTTGCCACGATAGTGTTATAGGATGGTTCACCTGTCGTCACTAGCGACGTACGAGTGCTTGCTCCAACCAAGCCTGGTGTTGTCTGCGCAAAATTTTCCCTTGTAGGAGTAGTTTCAACATCATCGGATATCTCCTGTACAGCCAAGAGATACAATGGACTAATTCTATCGATTGCATCTCTCATAGGCTGATGGATCGTTCGTCTTTTGCATTCCAACATTGCGACCAACTCTCCTAACTTACAACCGATCTTTTCTAAGGAGTCAGCTCCACCCTCGGTTACGTATAGCCTTTGGGATTGAGGGCTAAGTAGAAGTGAACTGGAAAGTCCATCTGCTTCCAGCATATCTACCTCGATAATCTCTTTCTCTTCTCTGCTCTTCTTACATGGCCACTCCTGTATCACTGCGGTCATAGGATCTCGATGTCTGGGGGCCCGCTTTCTGATCCACCATAGGCACCGGTACTAGGATTCCGAGACCTTGCACCGTAAACATTGTACTCTCATTACTATCCATATTTGTTTTTCTATATGGGAGCCTACCCATAGCCGTTTACCTTCAGCAAGGTCCAATACAGCCGCCCCTAACAAGAGGACAGGCTCACACCAGGAAAGCCGCCCACTCTGGGAACCGACCGTCGCGCCTGGAATTTCTCCTTCTCGCATTAGCTAACCAACTGACTCAGATTAATCATGGTTCAGAAACGCCACGTGGAGGCTTCGAGCTACTTCGGGTGTACCCACAAGGTTACTGCTGGACTTCGCCAGGTTAAAGCCAACAACATTGCCTTGCAGTTGCACCCCCGCTTCTTGGATCTGTTGTCTGAACCATAACGTTTGTGTGTCTTCTCCAATGTAAATATCAATACTGAAATACTGTTTTAATTTGATTAAGCAACAGATATGTATTTTTAATCTGATCTGATTTGTTATTTGTTTTGTTGATTAACTCCCATGCGATTTGATAGTTATTGTTTGTTGGTTTCAAATGCTTTATAAGTAAAATTGCATCACCTTTGAGTTTCGATTGTAAATATTCAAACTTTGCTGCCTTTGATATAAATGTTTTTAAATGTACCATTACTTCGAACAAATCATGAAATCTTAGCCAGTCCAGAAGCCGCAACGCGATCAACGCCCGGCCCCTCTGGCAGAAACCATCACTACAAGAGCGACCTCCATCTCTGGACCCCTGAGATTGCTGATATGGTACGAGAGAAGAGGAGACTACGAAGTGTCTGGCATCTCTCTAAAAATCCGAGGAATAAAACGGCACTCAATCGAGCTGCGAAAGAACTGACAAAGCTGCTGGCTGAGGTAAAAACAGGACAACTTCAGATTTTCTTGCAGAAGTTGAACCAGGGAGTGCAGAGCATAATTTAAGGAAAGCGACAAGATATCTTAACAGACCAACAAGGAGAAAGGTGCATCTACAGAATTCAAACGGTACCCGGTGAAGACAAGGCTCAGGAGTTTGCCAGGCATCTTGAAGTAACCTTCATCCCATTTAACTTCTGCTCCCACACTGACGAACAAGATACGATCAGATTCATTGACTCCGATCCTCTGAGTGAAGTAATTCTTTTAGTAGATCAATTTCATTTTGCATTTCTTCGTATTGTTTGTTCTTGTTACAGAATTGTATCGTTACTAAATCGTCGTTCCACATCTTGTTAATATAGTTACAATATAAGAGATAAGATTTTAAAATATTGTATTGTACTAGATCTCAAATCAGTGGGATGCGAGCGTTTTAATCTTCTTCTTCTTATGCCGGATAGAAGCCTTCTGGCCAAATAATTAGGATGAGCAGATAATTGGTTGATATATGCTGTTGATTGAGCCTGGATAAGGTCACCTATCTTTTGAATGCCCAGATCTCTTTCAATATCACTGGTCCGCATATACCAAGGAGCGCCAGAGATACGTCTGAGTGTTTTAGCCTGAAAAACTCTTATCCTGTCAAGATTCGACTTTGCTGCGATACCATACACCTGTATACCGTAGGGTGCTAAAATACATTTGTATATGAGCACCTTGTTACGTAGGGACAGCTCATTGTGAGGGTGAAGTAACCATCTCATTTTTTCCACCTTAGCCTTTAGCAAAGTCAAAACTCCTGTTATGTGCGATCTAAAGGTGAGACGCTTGTCTAAGTATACACCCAGATACCTATGGCCAGTATGATGTACGTGGGTTTGACAATTTAAAGTTAAGCATGGGCAAATGTCTCTCTTCAGCGTGAAAGTAGCACAAACACATTTTGCTACGTTTAAGTTACTTCGAACAAATCAGGAAATCTTAGCCAGTCCAGAAGATTGCTATCAAATTCTGATATTTCAATTCTTGGTAAGTAAATGTCATGTTGAGATGTTGAGTGCCTTATCTGCAGTGTTGATGTGCCTGTTATTTGAGCATTTTGCTTGAATATCTCCATTAAATTGTTTATTATTTACTTATTTATTTATTTATTAGAACAAAGATTATAATTACAAATTGTAACCTAGTATTTAATACGAGCAATAGCGACAGAGGCCTTCAGCTCAGGAGAAAGTTAAGAAGGAAAGGAGGTATTTAGAAAATTACATCACCAGACATTTTTCTGTAATGTTAAATAGTTCTCTTAAGTTACTTACCATTACAGTTCGTGGTATGTTATAGATTTCCGCGAAGGTCGTCTTCTGGCAGAAATGGCATCTCAACTTCTGTTTGACTTCTCTCCAGGTCGGAATGTCCGGTAACTCCTGCCGCAGCTTCCCCGAGTTTTTCATTAATTATGATATTGAGACCGAATCCTTGGAGCTCCATATTTATTCCAAATATAAATAGTTTATTGAATTAGGTATGTTGGAAAATACGTAATATTTTTTGCGTGAAAAAGTGTTTCGGGGCATTTAAAATTAGAATTATTTTTACTGTTTATTTAAACACCGAATTAATGCATTTTATAATGTTGAAAAAGTTGATTTTCTTATTTATTTCATTTTATTTTTTTTTTTCAGTCTTAATCTCACTGTCGTCGAGTGCAGTTGTAAGCGCGCATGATTTTTTGATTTTGTTCTATAACAGCAACAACATTTACCGCATTTACCGTATTTACCGTATTTAGTGATTAGCAAACGTCGCGTGTATTAAAATCAAATTCTTTTGACTAAACAACAAGTGTAGTCCCCTACCGTTGTTGTCACAATGAGTTGTCATCAACACAGGTGCTGTCAGTTGGCAGGCACCGCATAAATGGATGACTGTGTTCAAACGGAACAGAAGAGTATCCTCTTCTTCTTTCTCATCAGAGGAAACGCTGACAGCTGATGAGGATGAAATCAATAAGGGATCTATACGAAAAACAAATCTCAGAAAACCCAAACTCAACCCAAAAAAGAAAAGAAACACTTTGGGTGCAAACCGGTTTGAAGTGCTGGGAGAACTTGAACAGGAATGTCAGGAAAAACCTCAGGAACAGGAGAGAAAGTCCAAGCCACCACCTATTTTTGTCCCAGTGGTGACAGACATTGAAAATATGAAAGTCATGATTGCAGAAACCATCGGAGGGAGTAATTATTCTTATAAAGCCGTGCGTGACGGGCAAATACGCATCATGGTTGATAAGGTTGAAAACTATAGGAAATTGGTAGATGTCTTCTACAAAAAAAATGTCATATTTCACCACTATCAGATAAAGGAGGCATACCGAGCGGTTATAAAAAACCTACACTTTACTACCTCAACTCAGCACATTATCAGCGATCTTCAAGATCTGGGACATAAGGTAAGGGACATCGTTAACGGTAAATCCCGCACCACTAAGGAACCAATGTCTATATTCTTCGTTGGTCTTGAGCCAGCACCTAACAACAAGAAAGTTTTCGAAATCAAGAAACTTTGCAATGCCATGGTAACCATAGAACCTCCTAGGAAGATTGATGATCTTGTGCAATGTCATCGTTGCCAGGAGTTTGGGCACACGCAACGTTTCTGCAACAAGCCTTATCGCTGTGTGAAATGTGGAGATCCACACAAATCAACAGACTGCAAAACAACAAAAAAAGACCCTAAGACTTGTGTGCACTGTAAGGAGAACCACACGGCTTCCTACAAAGGTTGTAGGGTATACCAGGCTACTCTTCAGAGAATCAGTGAAGGTAGGAGGAAGTCAATACCCTACCCATCGGCACCATCAGGACATCAACGAACCAATTCAGCCTGGCAGTCAAGCAGCCGTTTCTCCTATGCTGGAGTTACCAAGGGTAACGCAACTGCCCAACCAGATATCTCCTACGAAAGTGAAAAGATGCCCAGTAACGTACCGATTGGCAATTCTGGCTTCAGTGAAGAGAGAATCATGGCACGCGTTAATGAGATGATGCAGCAAATGGTGACCCAGCTCACTTTGCAGTTCACTCAGATGCTCACCAATATGTTGGCTAACTTATGCAAATAAACCTTAGAATGGCTATATGGAATGCAAACGGCCTATGCAATAATAGGCGAATAGTTGAACACTTTTTAAAAACCAACTATATTGATGTCCTACTTGTATCAGAATCACACCTAAACTCCTTATCCTACTTTAAAATCCAGGGCTACGATCTTATTAGTGCAAACCATCCAAGTGGTAGAGCTCGGGGTGGTGCAGCAATTCTAATCAAAACTAATATAAGATTTGCCGAACAAGCTTCGTTCACACTAGACTGGTTTCAAGCTGCGGTAGTGAAAGTATCAAGCTGTTTTGGAGATATCACCTTAGCTGCGGTCTATGTACCTCCTAGACACAACGTTTTGCAGTCGATGTTCCAACAAGTCCTTGGTAAACTTGGACAGAGATTTATAGCATGTGGAGATTTTAACGCGAAGAATACTTGGTGGCGCTCCAGACTCTCCAATTCAAAAGGCGTTGCCCTGTATAAATGCATGCGGACCATGCAACTCACTAGTCACTCTACAGGTGAACCAACATACTGGCCCACAGATCCACAGAAGATCCCTGATGTCCTGAGCAAAGGAATTGCAATAGAACACTTGGCAATAAACATCCATGAAGCTGCAACTCGGTCAACGCCCCCTCTGGCAGAAACCCTCACTACAAGAGTGACCTCCATCTCTGATCCCCTGAAATTGCTGATATGGTACGAGAGAAGAGAAGACTACGAAGTGTCTGGCATCTCTCTAGAAATCCGAGGGATAAAACGGCACTCAATCGAGCTACGAAAGAACTGACAAAGCTGCTGGCTGAAGCAAAAAACAGGGCAACTGCAGATTTTCTCGCAGAAATTGAACCAGGGAGTGCAGAGCATAATTTATGGAAAGCGACAAGATACCTTAACAGATCAACAAGGAGAAAGGTGCCTCTGCAGAGTCCAAACGGTACCTGGTGTAGGTCTGGTGAAGACAAGGCTCAGGAGTTTGCCAGGCATCTTGAAGCAACCTTCACCCCATTCAACTTCTGCTCAAACGCTGATGAACAAGATACGATCAGTTTCAATACGCCCTGTTGAGCTACAAGAAGTTAAAAATGAAATTGCTTGCCTTAAACCAAAAAAAATCCCCTGGGTATGATAAAATAGATGCTCTCGCCATCCGAGCCCTGCCCAACAAAACCTTGTTACTACTTGTCGCGATATACAATGGCATTTTGAGGCTCAGTCATTTCCCTGCTCAATGGAAGTGCGCTGAGGTAATCATGATTGCCAAACCAGGGAAGCCTGAACATAAATCATGCTCCTACCGTCCAATTAGCCTGCTAGCCATTCTCTCGAAGATATTCGAAAGAATATTTTTGATGAGACTGCTCCCGCTGCTGGACGATGGACGCATGATCCCTGATCACCAATTTGGTTTCAGGAGGTTGCATGGAACTCCTGAGCAATGTCACAGAGTAGTCCAACATATACTTGAAGCATTTGAAAGCGAAGAGTATTGCTCAGCTGCCTTTCTGGATATACGTCAGGCGTTTGATAAAGTATGGCACCCAGGATTTAGAACAATTTGCAGTGTATGCGAATAGATCTTCCAACTTCATTTTTCAATCCTGCTACATGATTTATTAAAATTTTAACAAAACGTTTACAATTTGACAAGTAAGAAGCTTAACTTCGACTATGACTGAACTGAAACATGGACACTATCAGTTTCCAAGACAAGCGCAGGATATTTGTCAGAACCAGCTGAATCGGACCACTAAGGGGGGTACCTCCCATACAAACCACCCATTTGAATTCAGATTCTTATAAGAAAAACATTTTTGTTTTTGTTCTATCGAACTGAAATTTAGAAACTATAAGTTTTTGATATAGGTGCGGTACATCTGTTGGAACCAACCAAATCGGCCACATAGGAGGAGTACCTACCATACCCCATTTCAAGATCTGATCGGAAAAACTTTTTTGTTTTTTGGACTATTGAACTGAAATTTTGACACTACAAGTTTCTGATATAGGCGCGGTATATTTTTTGGAATCATTCAAATCAAACCCCAATCTTATTTAATTATTTCTGAAAGCCATGACAGTTAGTGCTCTTAATACTGAGTAATAATAATAATAATAATTGTAATAATATCATCGTCATCTTAATACAGTTTACAAGCATTTACATTTTATAGAGTTTTAGTTACATTTGCTGAACATTACTACTACAAAAGCGATTTGTAAGTAAGAATGTCTTTATATAATTTGAATTTCATAAGGAAAATGGGGTAAAAACCTTACATATAAAGAAAATTCACTTTAATATAGAGATATTTGATTTTTTTAATACAGCTTATTTCAGCCTAAGAGAGTTTCCGTTCAATCATACAAACAGCCATTTAATGGAGTACAGAAGTGGAGGAGTAAAAAGGCAAATTAAGAATCCTTTTTAATATCTTATTTTGAGTCCTTTGTAGTTTGGCACGATGACTGTACAATCATCCCAGATTACGCCGTATAGCATAATTGGAACGAAGATCGACCTAAATACTGTTAGTTTATTTTTAACTGACAGTTTAGATTTCCTGTTAATAAACGGGTATAATATTCTTATTGTTTTATAAACTTTATCAATAGTTCTGCTTATATGTAGATTGAAAATTAATTTTTTTTGTCCATGAATAATCCGAGGTATTTTACGCTGTTACCCCATTTAATGGATTCAGAGTTAACCAGCAAATTGGAGTTTGGTAAGTGGCAGGGATTTCGTTTTCGAGAGAAGTATATAGCGCTTACCTTACTCGTGTTTAACTTTATTTTCCACTTGTGAAAGTAAAAGGCAAAGATATGTAGGGCTCTTTATATAGAAGAAGAATCTATCATGATTTTTATTAGGTACAAAGGGCCATCAATGTTTATGAGAATAATAATATTATATCCTAAGCTTGTGAATCAGACCTTTGTGCCAGTGTCAAACGCTGCTTAAACATGCAATGTGACCATGCCCACTGATTTCTTTAAGTTTAGAGCATTCCTCACAAATTTCTTCAGTTTGTAGAGCGGATGAATACAACTATAGCTAATTCTGAATCCGTACTGAGAAGGTGGGAGTACATTATTTTTCTCGAAGTGAGTATTTAATCTTGCTTTAAGAATACGTTCAAAGGTTTTGGAGAAACCGCTGCAGGTTTACCTGGCTTTAGGACAGCCGCAATTTTTGCTAGTTTCCTTTTACTTGGAAAATAGCTCATGCTTATACAATTGTTAAAGTTCGATGATTGCCCTCTGAAGCGAGCAGACGTGTGTTTCACAGCGCCTGCTTCAGAGAACTAATTTCAGAAATCAATTTACAAAGTAAATTGGTTAGCATCATATCGAAAAACAACTAAAAAACAACTAAGCATATAGAAGGAAAAGAAAATAACGTTACAATACTGTAGCGTCGAGCTGTCCTTTCGATTGAACGTTCACATAGCAGATAATAAATTTTTATTTTATTTGCTTCTTTTCAAATACGAACAGTACCTATAATGACGTCGAGAAATGCGTATTTCTCGTTTGTCGCTAATGATACCAGGAACAAAAACAAAGGTTCCTTTTTAACCGCTCAGCCGGCCGTAGAAAGAGCACGATCTTGCTCTCCTGTTCTATTGGCTAGTACAGTAAGCACTAGTCACTCACTCCCATGGAGTGCCCAATGCCCTTCCCCTCAACCACCTGTTCATTCAAACCCAGAAGCTACTGTGTTTAACGCTACAACAACCACAACACAAAGCACAGCCGTTACTTCAACAGCTAGTGCAGTTTCAGGAACAACAACAGTGTTCTCAGCTACTGCTTCGATTGCGTCACCACATGTAATTTCGGTAACAACAACAAACACGGGAACATTTAATATTAATAACCCAAAACAAGAACAAACAAAAAAAAGAACAGGCATGCAATAGAAAAAATTCTGCTATGCAAGCAAAAACAATAAAAAAGACAACTGTGTCACCAGCAGGTAGTCAAAATCAGCGCATGCAAAACGGGACTCATGAAAATAAAGCGGCAGTGCAGACAGGTATTCACCGCTACATACAATTCCATAATAAACGCAAACTAAGCCCGCAAAAGAATAATAATGCTAAAAAACCCATTTTAGAAAGTAATAGATTCCAGCTACTTGCTGAAAGAGATGAACCTGTTAAAAAAGATGACAATAACGCAGCTAAATCTAAAACCGCGAAACCTCCCCCAATATATGTTCGCGAAGAAAGCTCAAATAGACTGGTAGATGCTATTCAAAAAATTGTTGGCAAGAATAACTTTCATATTGTCCCTATTACTAAGGGCAATATAAAAGAAACCAAGGTACAAATTTATACAGAAGCAAACTACAGATCTGTAACAAAGTACCTTACAGAGTCTAAAAAAAACTACTATACATATCAACTTAAAAGTAGTAAAGGGCTGGTTGTTGTAATCAAGGGCATTGAACCCTCGGTGGATTGTAGCGACATTAAGACTGCACTGGAAGAAAAAGGTTTTGAAGTCAAAGTAGTTATTAATATGTTTAATAAAAACAAAATCCCTCAGCCATTGTATAAAATTGAGTTGGCTCCTAAGTTGCAGCACTTAAGGAAAAATGAAGTGCATCCCATTTACAACCTTAAATGTTTACTTCACCGTAGGGTAACTGTGGAGGAGCCTCACAAACGAGTATCTCCAGTGCAATGCACAAATTGTCAGGAATTTGGACATACGAAATCTTATTGCACCCTTCGTCCAGTATGCGTAGCTTGTGGAGACTTGCATGAAACCGCAACCTGTAAACTAAGTCGCGATAATCCTGACCTTAAAAAATGCAGTAACTGTGGGGGCAATCATACAGCCAATTATAGAGGCTGTCCTGTATATAAGGAGTTGAAGAACAGGTTGCAGTCACAAAAAAATTCCGCCCATTTTAGCCGTGAGGCTAATCGTACAGAATCAGCGACGGTTATGTGTCCACCTCCTAATATTCCTTTAACTTCAAAGGTGTCGTATGCAGGTGCCCTGCGCTTAGGCGTTCAACAAGAAACTGTGAAAAAGATTGTGAAGCCTAAGGCTCCAATGTCTCAACATAATAAGCCAGTCTTACAAACTACCCCAACTCTAAATGCGTGTAATGAGCCAGTGTTGCAACCACTAAGTTCTAGTGAGTCTATGTTGGTGAATTTATTACGGACCCTGAATAAAACAATCGGAATGATCTAAAACTCTTTTCATGAAAATCCAAATAAAAATTCTGTATAAGTTAAATTCCCCATAATGGCTCATATAAAAATAACTCACTGGCACGCAAATGGCGTTTCACAGCACAAACTAGAGCTGATGAAGTATCTAGAGGACAACAATGTAGATGTGTTGTTAGTCTGTGAGACTCATTTGACTAGCAAAAACAACTTCTTTATACCAGGCTATATAGTTTATACAACTAACCATCCAGATGGAAAGGCTCATGGTGGAACATGCATTATTATAAGAAAGCGTATTAAACACCAGACCCTAGAGTCGTACTCATCTAGTTATTTACAAGCTACTTCGGTCAGGTTGCAAATGCGTTATGGTAATCTGACGTTATCTGCTGTATATTGTCCTCCACGATTTGCTATATCTGCGGATGTTTTTAAAAATTTCTTTGCTAGCCTTGGAGCACGATTTTTGGCGGCCGGTGACTATGATGCTAAACACACTTATTGGGGGTCACGTTTAGTAAATCCAAAAGGCCGGCAACTTTACAGCACTCTTGTAAATTGTCAAAACAAGCTAGACTTCGTTTCTCCGGGTAGGCCTACATACTGGCCAGCGGATCCAAGAAAAACTACTGATATCATCGACTTCGGTATCACAAAAAATATACCAAGAAACCTCATATCAGCAGTTACTCACGATGAACTCTCTTCCGATCACTCCCCCGTTGATATCGTTTTACTTGATTTTCCAATATTTGAGGATCGCCCTTATAGACTCATATCTAATAAAACTAATTGCTTGCAATATAAAAAATATATTAGTTCTCACATAGAAATTGCACCTGCGATCAACTCTGAAAGCGATATTGACAAATCTGTTAATGAATTAAGTTCCGTATTGGTAGCTGCAGCTGAGGTATCAACGCCTGGGCTTGTTGCTCACAAGTTCAATAGAAAATCGTTCTCAAATAGGGAAATTGAAGAACTGGTTGCTTCTAAACGACGATTGAGAAGAGAATGGCAACAGCACAGATCTCCTTCTGCAAAACAAAGGCTAAAAGATGCAACAAAAAAACTAGCCAAAGCTCTTTTAAGCGACCAGCTCGAGGCACAAAGGCGCTATATCTCTAACCTATCACCCACAAACACTAGATCTTCACTTTGGAAAGCGCAAAAATCGCTAAAAACTCCTATGGAGCTGGACTCACCTATTAGAGACAGAAACGGAATGTGGGCTCGGTCTGATGAAGAGAAGGCTAATGTATTTGCCAACCATCTTGAGCACGTGTTTCAACCTAATCTACCTACTAACAAATTTGTGCTTCCTCAACAGACAATCACAAATTCAGTAAATATGTCTCCATTAAAAACAAGCGCTAGTGAGATTGTATCTATTATAAGGACTCAACTGAAACCCAAAAAATCTGCTGGTTATGATAGAATTGTGCCAAAAATGATAACTGAACTTCCAAATGCAGCAATAGTTTTTCTCTCGTGTCTTTTCAATGCTATCTTTCGAATTGGGTACTTTCCAAAGCAATGGAAGAAATCTGTTATTATAATGGTTCCAAAGCTCGGGAAGGATAAGACATGTCCTTCTTCATATAGGCCTATAAGTCTGCTTCCATGCCTTTCTAAGCTATTTGAGAAGGTCCTTAAAGCCAAACTCAATCACCAGTTACAACCAAATAGTTCAATCCCAGATCATTAATTTGGTTTTAGAGCAAAACATAGAACGATTGAGCAAGTCAACAGAGTAACTTCGGAAATAAGAACTGCCTTTGAACTGCGAGAATATTGCTCAGCAGTATTCCTTGATGTAGCACAAGCGTTTGATCGAGTATGGCATGAAAAGCAGGAGTTCCTCAAGGTAGTGTCTTGGGACCAACTCTATACATGTTATTCACTGCCGACATTCCAACAAGTAGTCAAATTGTTACTTCGACTTTCGCTGATGATACTGCCGTAATCAGTCGCTCCCGTTGCCCAGTTGAAGCTTCCGCAAGCTTGGATGCTCATCTTAAAAGCCTTCAGGAGTGGTTATCCAACTGGAGAATTAAATTCAATAAGGGGAATTGTAAGCACATTACATTTACATTGAACCGACGGACTTGTTCTCCAGTAACATTAAATGGTGTTACAATTCCTCAAACCCAAGTGGTAACTTATCTTGACGTTCGGCATGTTAATCCCCGTGCCAGGGTCCTTGTCCATACAAGGAACTCATCTCGACTGATCCGTAATGATCGTGCTGCCCTTTTGATTAATTAGAGGCTCGTAGTGCCAAGTGAACTCCTTCCTCTTCATTGTAGGAGGGACACATGTGTATTAGTTTTATAAGATTTGTAACCTTATTGTTAGTCCTATGTATTATATAGGAGATTCAGTAAATACAAAAAAAAAAAAAAAAAAAAAAATCTGGCCCAGGCCATTTCCTGATTTTAAGGAACCGAATTACATTTATCACTTCTGTACCAGTAATAGGCTGCTCATTGTAAAATTCTTCCTTGTCAAGCGAACTTATTGAACTATTTACCAGAGCGATGGTGGATGCATCTGAAAGTGTATGAGTGAGGTGATGCTTTTCCTCGAAAGTCTCACTTAAAATGTTAGCCTTTTGTTCCCTAGTGCTAAATATCTGATTGTTATGACAAAAACTAGGGATACAGCGGTTTTTTTTTAATAATTTTGGTAATATTCCAAAATGCCTTAGAGTTGGTTTCCAACAGCGAGAGTTTCTTATTCCAGTTCGCATTATTTAGTTGGAACAATTACTGCTTAATTTGGCGGTTGAGGTTATTTAACCTGGCTCTCTCCTTGGTGGGGAGCGAGGCCCACCTTAAACCTCTGCTGTTCTCTGGGTCACAGCACACGGTTGTATAACGCAACTCCACGTCGAGTTATAACTCTACCCGCATTTGGATATCACACCACAGCCACCACGATACTCCCACAAGGGGGCCGTACCCGCTGGCCAGGACGGAAACAAGTTTCGTGGGCTCCTGACCACCCGTGGTACCAGAAAATAGCCTCTGGTCAGACTTCGTACCCGAGGTACTACCAAATTCGAACTCCAAAAAGTTCATGGGTTGGACTGAAGTCTCTCCTAAGAGCAATGTACAATGCTGAGATTTTGAGCTGTTGATCGCTATGTTGCAACGGTCAGCCCACCTGCTAAAGCCACCTAGAAATTTCTGAGTTATCTCCGAAGCCTTGCTGGCACTGGAAGAGGTAGCGATGAAAGCAATGTCATCGGCATACGCAGCTAGCAAAGTATTATCAGCAACAGGTACTGGTAAATCAGCAGTGTAGAGTGTGTACAAGGCAGACCCAAGCACATTGCCCTGGGGTACACCAGCACAAATCCTGCGGATGGTCGATCGATCATCCCGGACCTCAACCATGAATATGCGTCCAAGCAAGTATGATCTAAGAAGAAGATACTGGGCGGTTGGGAGGAGAGACTTTAGCTTAAAGAGTAAGCCAACATACCAGATGCGATCGAACGCTTGCTGAATGTCCAGAAAGATGCTGTACTATACTTTTTTGTTTTCGAGGAGATGGTGCACAATGCGATGAACTTGTTCTGGTGCACTATGAAGATGCCGAAAGCCAGTCTGGTGGTCAGGTAAGGCACTCTGAATGGGACTTGACGCCAGCATTAGTGCAAGGAAAATTCTTTCAAATATTTTGGAGAAACCCGACAGCAAACTTATCGGTCGATAAGACGCAACAAGTTTCTTTGGCTTACCAGGTTTCGGAATCATAACAATCACCGATGAGAAATTTTTGGAAAAAATGCAGCTCAATCGGAACGAGCCGAGCGGCGACGCACTGCATGCCCAAATGGTTGACCAAATTTAAACGAGCTGGTTCACGATTGAAGTTGAGTTCACGGGCTATCTCTCTAACACTAACAGATGATTTTCGAGCACGATTTCTTTAACTTTTTTAACGTCATCGTCAATGCCAGAGGTCGATGGCCGTCCGGAACGAGGCAAGTCTTCGACGATCTCCCGACCGTCTTTAAAGGCTTTGTACCACTCGTAAGCCTGAGTGTTCGTAAGGCTTCTCCAGCATTCGAATCGAATCGGCACACGAAATTTCATTCAACATACAAAATTGAGACAACCTCTTTGTTCAATATTTTTTTTCATTGTAAAATTCGCCGAGATCTACTGATGTGGACTGATTAAACCAGCTGCTGTAATCAAACTGGTTGTCAGGCAATTTAAATGATAAATTCCGGGTACTTTATTGTCTTAAGGTAATATGTAAAATCTCATTACTGAAAAATTTTATTTTGTTTCCTTAAGGTACAAATATTTATATATACAATACTATTTATGAAATAAGGAAAAAGGAGGGAAAAACCTTAAACTGACTTAAAACTAACTTAAATTAACTAACAACTTAGGTATTGACACTTAAATAATATAATGTTTACTTACAATGAATTGAGATCATTAAAATTTGAGTTGTATTGAACTTTTTTTTCCCGAACTGTTTTAACTTTAGTTTTTTCATGTAATCGGGTAGTGGAAAAGTAGAATGGTAAATTGAGTAACATTTTAAGCAATTTGTTCTGCACAATTTGTTATCTGTTTATGTGGGTGGAAGCAGAATTATCCCAAACCTGAGACCCTTATAACAAAATTGGGTAGAATATAGAATAGAAAGTTTGGATTTTCGGTTTATGAAGGGATAAAGTATACAAATAGTTTTGTTAGTTTTATCCAGAGTTTTACCGATGTGTACATCATTAAATGTAAGTTTTTTGTCTAAGTGTAATCCTAGATATCGTAAGTTATTAGTTATTAGTTGGATGTCAGTGTTATTAATATTTAGGTTAGAATTGGGCAAGTGAATACTTTTCCTCCGCTTTGTGAAGTAGATCACACTAGTCTTGCTAATCTTTAACAAAATTTTCCATTTTTTGTAGTATATATCCAGGACCGTTAAAGAATCTTGAAGTGTATTGTATATATCTGCATAATTGTTGCCCGTACAGTAAAGCGCTGTGTCGTCGGCAAAAGTGGATACAATGCAGTTTTCAAAAGTAGGTACACATTAAATAATATCGGGCCCAATTTTTTTAAGGTAAATAGGCGTATTTTAATCATTAATTTCTGTACTAAGCCGTTATGCCATACTGTTTCAAAAGCTTGTATGTCTAAAGTAACCAGACCGATTGACTTCTTATCTTGCATATTCTGCTTAATAAAACGTTTAAGCTTGAGTAGAGAATTAATGCACCTCATATTGGACCTGAAACTAAATTGAGTCGCAGGTATAATAGAATGTGCTTCTAGATGCACGTTCAGTTTCTGCCGTATGAGTTTATCAAAAATTTTTGAGAAGCAGCATAATAGGTAAGCTGATGGGCGGTAGTTTTCAGGCAAGTCAGGTGGTTTCCCTGGTTTAGGAATGGCTATGATTTTTGCAGTTTTCAGAAATTTCGGGAAATAACCAATCTGAAGGCAATATTCAAAGATGGAAGCAATATCATCAGCATATCAGTCAAGCATATCTTCTCTCCCAACCGATGAATGGAGTTGAGGCCGGTTGATGCTTTCTCCAGTTTGGTGGCACAAGATGTGTCACCTCCCTTTGACCACCTAAACTTGATGGTGATCGAGGGATACTTCTCCTGGATCTCAATGGGTTGTCCATCACTTCGGGCTTTCCTGTAGCTTTGTCCGCTGCAACAACTAGGTTACCTATTGCCGTAGCATTACGGTCGTAGTATCTTGATGACTGGGGGTCCGCGTGCGCATCCACCAAAGCCGCCGGTATTGGGGATCCTACCCCCTGCACCGTAAACTTCCTTCCTTCTTTAACTTCCATATTGGTTTTATTTCTGGGTACCTTCCCATATCGTTTTATAAGCCAAGCTATCTATTACAGCCGACTTTTCAGGTACAGGCGCTGGCCAAGAAGCCGCCCAATTTGGGACAGACGCTCTTGGATTTAATTAAATATGAGAAAACATAATTAAAGGGTGGTTTTCACTCGCCCTGTCACGAAAATTTCACTAGACTTTGTAGCCTTTTAAGCTACCCCTTCCATTTTCGTCGCTCATTGGTTGGGGACTGCTTATTCAATATTCGCAGCTAACCTACATATCTGCAGGCCGTCCACTATCCGCCACCTGGACCCCCACTCTAGTTTGAGCAATGCCGAGTGTGACAAAGCATAGTATGTTCTCGTACCAATCGTTGTGAGTGGCGATCGCTTGCTATGGCAACGCTCTCTCATATGAATTAGAATACATCGGAACAACATTCTTCTTGTACCTACCTTTAGTACAGATTATTTGCTTGTATATCATATAACCAAAGAAGAAGAGTTACGTTAGAACCTTCACATATCCCAATATTTAAATATAAAGTAACTACATGAGTCACATTAGTAGTTATTACTTGTATAAAAAGAAAGTGAGAGTGTGCTAAACACTCACATGCCTTCGATGTGAAACACGTTGACTATGTACTAAATGAATTAATGAAAGTTTGATGCAAAATTTCATTATTAAATTTCAATTTATTTAATATAGGCGATTAACGGTCGATGACAGCGAAAATGTGATATATACATTTTTGATTCTAAATCCAGAAACTTCGAGAACACCGCATCAATTGTACTTTTAGAGTTGGTTGTTGGAATGAGTCGACTTGTGGTCATTTGCAAGTTAGGTATATCCTTTAAAAACTGAATGAGTGGTTCGGCATCATCTAAAGCAAAGTTGATATTAAAGTCACCTCCCAGAATGATAGGCAACTTGCCAAAGCTCTCTCTAAGTTCAGCAGATTCAATGAGAGTGTATTCCAACAAAACAAAATGAAGAAACTTTATAACATAATTTATTCGTTGCTTTGGTTAAATCTATACTCCTACCCATTACACAGTACGTAATCGGCTGCAGAAATGTCTCCGACTGATGCGGTTATCGCTGTGCTGTTTGATAATTGGCATGTGTGGCATAATTCAATGCTCAGTGTTTTGTTTTAGATATATCGCTACACCACCAACACGATGACCTTCTCTTCTAAATTAAGCGCAACAGTCGAAATTTGGAATGCAGACGTATTCGTCGTTACACAGCCAAGTTTCACATAACATAAGAAAGGTACATTGTTGTATCGCCACATCTGTTAGATCATTTTTGTGCGCCCTTAAATTTTGGCAGTTAAATACATATAAAGAATGACGTTGATTTTGTAGGACTAATAGCATCCAAAATTGTATTCTGGCGAGTTTTTAGAGAATTATTTCCAAGTCTTGCAAAATCAGTTTGCGTGCAACTCTTCGTCCATGACGATTTCTTTTATAATAAATAGTTTTTCGTAACAATGAATAGTCCTATAAATATTTGTGACTCTTGAAAGTGCGACATAAACGAGTTGTTGGTCATGAGATTTTTCATACTCATAAGCAACCTGGTGGAATTCCCACAGGCTGGAATTAAAGGGAAAGATTTTGATTATCGCTAATATTACGATTGGTATTCAAATAGATTGTAGCATTTCTTTGGGTATAGGAAACAAATTCTTTACAATGTTATGTCTCTGAACATATCCCGCAGAAAGGTTCCTTCATTTAAGTCCAATTCTACATCTAAGAGGAAATCGTAACCAGAGGCGATTTTGCGGAAACATTCCTTATTTGATCAAGTCTGTTTACGTCATTAAAAATTTCAATTGTAATGTCATGCTAATATTTAACTAATTCAAAAAACCCTATAGCTCTATTTGCTAAGCCATCGGACAAATCTATATTCGTTGTTATCATATAGGGGCGCCCAATAATAAGCATAATTTTGTAAGGCAATCCACCT
>JBAMAW010000943.1:0-16152 GCA_037043295.1 Amiota minor
GCTATTATAGGAGATTTATCAAAGGATTCGCTAAGATGCCAAAACCATTTAGCTCCATTTTAAGAGGGGAAGAAGGACGAGTGTCCAAAAGAGAGTCAGCAAAGAAATTTGTCAAACTTGACCAAGAAGCAATAGAAGCCTTTAACAAAATAAAAAATGCTCTACTATCAAATGAAGTAATACTCCGCTATCCCGATTTTAAAAAAGAATTTCATTTCACTACTGATGCTTCCAACTTTGCGATAGGAGCTGTGTTATCACAAAACAAACAGCTAATATGTTTCCTTTCAAGAACGCTTGCTAAAGCCGAAGAAAATTATGCTATAAATGAAAAAGAAATGTTAGCCATATTTTGGGCATTGAAAGCCCTCAAAAATTACCTCTACAGTAAAGCGAAAGTCAAAATCTATACAGATCACCAACCCTTAACACATTCTCTCAGCAGCTGGAATGGTAATGCTAGAATAAAACGATGCAAAGCAGATCAGTTATCGTTGCGATCAAACATAGCCCCAACACTCAAAATTGAATTAATTAGTGAATTACAGACTGCTTTGAATAGACATACGAAGTTTTAAACAAAACTTACAACTTAACTCTTCAGATAATTTAAAGTTAACTATTCGCTCAGACTGCACACCACAGACAGAACACAGAGGCAGTTATAATGCTTCAACTGTAAACAAGGTAGTCGTCCTCTTGGTTGATGAAGAAAAGGGTCCAAGGGATATAGTACTGCACAGTAGAAACGGCCAGCTAAAAAGGGTCTCTGAATTACACCGCCCCTAGGATCCATTACAGTGTCCTATCATGTTAGTAACAGGAAAAGGCGGTTATTATGTGACCATCCCTCAGCAAGGTTCAGTGCGTAATAAAACTGTTTTATACATGCAATTTTATGCATTTATATTGATAGTTAGAGCTAACTCTTAACCGTTACATTATTACAAAGACTTATTTAGTCAATATTGTGTCGATATGATGGCTACAATTTTTCCGAAATCAACAACGATTGAGGGCTGATGACTACATCCATCTCAGGCATGCTCTAAATCAAGATGCGAATGTTGATCCATCAAATATCGGACAACAAGTAATCTTGCCATCATCATTCACAGATTCTCTGCGTTATCTGCATGAAAAAACGCAGGACGCAATGACTTACGTTCGAAATTATGGGAGAGCCGACTTATTTGTCACTTTTATATGTAACCCAGAATGGGCTGAAATTAAAGCGGAACTATTACCTGGTCAACGGTCATTTGACCGTCGAGATATAATATCAAGCGTATTTCATTTAAGGATGAACAAATTCATAAAATTTTTCATCAACGATCAACTATTTGGAAAAATGAAATGTTACATGGTGACTGTGGAGTGGCAGAAACGCGGTTTACCTCATTGTCATTTGATTTTATGGCTAAAAGGAAAAATTCGGCAAGACGAAATTGAAAGTGTTATAGTAGCTGAACTACCCGACCAACAAAACGATCCGGTATAGTACGATATCATTACTAAAAATATGGTGCATGGCCATGCGGAGAGCACAACTTAGCAGTTGGAAGTAGGTTCACTATAGATAATAGGTGGATTGTCCCTTATTCTCCACTATTATGTAGAACGTTTATGTGTTATATTCTAACAGGATTTATTAAGTTGATTGAATTGAATTCTGCGCACACGTGTCTGATTGCGACAAAGTTTCATTCAAGACTGAAAAAAAGTATATTAAAAATTATTCATTGAACAAAATCGAAAATCTAAATAATAAAACAAACAAAAAAGAAATTTTTTTATTATAATATAATTAAAAAGGTGTGATCTACGAAGGAATATTAAAAATTATCCATTGAATTTATTACAAAACAAAAATTAAAATCCAAATAATAAAAAGAAAAAGCAAACACATAAAAAAATATAATAAGAACTTTGACAAAAGGAGATATTAATTAAATTAGAATTAGAAAAACAAATTTAATAATAGTAAAGAAATTAATTGTGACTTTAAATACTAATCATTAAGACTTCATAAACTTATTGTGCATTTGAATTATTGAAAAACAAATTGAATTTTGAATCTGAATTTTTCCGATTGATAAACTTTAAATAGTCGTGATGGCCAATCCCAACAACTTGATTAGACCAGCTGTATTACTTTCTACACCACCTCCTATTGCACCAACCACCTCATCTTCTCAAGTTAGCAATATGAATTTAGAAGGTTTACGCCCTCAGTTAATGTCAATGATAACCGAAATTATGAATACCCAGGGACCGCAAATAGTGAAGAACCTACTTAACCCTATAACTGACTTTACGAAAGTGCAAGACCAAACGATTGGACAGGAACATATAAACCAATTGCAAGACCTAGACAAGATACCAGACTTGGTAAAATGCCTAAGAATGTTCTCTGGACAGGCCTCAGAGTTCAGTTCTTGGAAGAAATATGTAGATCGCATATTTTCGTGTGTATAAAGGAACCCAAAATATTTTCGATCTTAAGTAGGTAGGAGATGCAGATGTGTACTGGAATCGTACAGTACACCTCTTGACTGGAAAGCCATTTCCAGATGTCTTACTTTGCATTATGGGGATAAAAGAAACTTGTCAACTTTGGAGTACCAAATGACATGCCTCAGTCAGGGTAACAGATCTATCGAAGAATATTATCAGGCAGTATATCAACATCTCTCGCTTATACTGAATAAGATAGGTTGCATGGACTTAAGTCAAGAGTCGGCGTCTTTAATGACTCGCACCTACAGAGAGAAAGCCCTTGATACATTTATTAGGGGATTGAGACGAGATTTACCAAGGCTACTTGCCGTCAGGGAGCCAAGCGATTTACCCCAAGCGTTACATTTGTGTCTGAAATTGGAAAACAAAAATTTCCGAAACACATTATGCGAATAAGGCACTAACCTATCGAAGAGTACCAACACCGATACCACACCCCAATGTTCAAAATAATAACTATAAACCAAATACATTTTATCCTCAATTAGCCTATCTTCCACAACGAACCAATAACAATTAACTGTCAAGGCAATCAGCCTAGACACTGTTTCAATAGTAACTTACAATTAAGACCCATTAACAATTTTGCTCCCAATAACAACCCTCAATTTGTACAACGCGCACCAACCTATTCACAAAACCGATATCCCCAACCGATGGAGGTCGAATCCAGTGGTATGAGCAGGAATGTAAAATACATGAATAGACCTTCGCAACCAATACAACAAAATCAATTCGCTTTTAAAAGGCCAGCACCTAGCACTTAACAATTCGTCCCACAGAACAAGATGCAACGTAACTTTCACATAGATACTGACGAACTAAACCAAACCAACCAAACTAAACCAAGAACAATGCGAGCAAAACGAACCAAAACCAGGTCAAATTGACGAGGGAAATTTTGAGGACGAGCAAATTCTTGCAGAATACGTGAATGGACTAAACATAGACCTTGAGGAAGACCAATTAAATGACTACAGCGACATTCATTTTTTAAGGATAAACAACTCTTCGCTACCTTATTTCGAGTGTAGAACGAAGAGTAACAAATTTATTAAAATACTAATAGATACCGGCTCAAATAAAAATTATATTCGACAACAATGGGTACAAACTCCCAACTCAGTTGGAGGTGAAGTATTAGTTACACATCATACGTTACTAAACCTTTTCGGCGAAAGTCATTACAATATTAAATTCTTTATACTACCGACACATCAATCTTTCGATGCAATTCTCTGAAATGACAGCCTGAAAGAACTTTCTGCAACGATTGATATCAATAATACAAACAATCTCATGACTATTTTGGATAAGGAAAAGGTAACTTCACAAGAAGTCCTATTCGAACGGACCATAAGACAACAGATCAAGAACAAAGAATCAGAGCTATTTTCCTAAATCACAATAACTTATTCACCGAAACTAATGACAAACTCACCTTTATGACTAAAGTACAGGCCGACATTCGGACTAACTCAGCATAATTCGACCTTCAAGACCACCTTCCAACTCTCCAGTGTGGATCGTACCGAAAAAACTGGATGCATCAGGGAAAAAGAAATTCAGAATGGTAATCGACTATAGGAAATTGAATTCGGTCACTGTTTCTGATAAATACCCGATTCCAGAAATAAACTAGGTACTAGCCCAAATTGGTGGAAATCAATTCTTCACAGTCTTAGACCTCAAAAGCGGTTTCCATCAAATTCGTCTTAAAGATTTGGATATCGAAAAAACGGCATTCTTAGTCAACAACGGTAAATATAAGTTTACCCGATTGCCGTTTGGGTTAAAGAATGCACATTCTATTTTCCAAAGAGCTCTTGACGATATTTTGCGAGAGCATATAGGCAAGAGATGCTATGTTTATATTGATGACATAGTAGTATTTGGAAAAAATCTAGAAGAACATCTGAAAAATATATTATAGAATATTCCAAACTCTAGAGAAAGCAAACGTCAAATGCCTACTTGACAAATGCGAATTTCTCAAAGAAGTGGTAGAATTTCAAAAGGTATTAAAACTAATCCGAAGAAGGTTAAAGCTATAGTCAACTTTCCACCTCCAAGAACACTGAAAGAACTTCGTTCGTTCTTAGGTATGTCCAGCTAATACAGGCGCTTTATTCTTCATAGCATACATAGCCACGAGGGCTCATCTCATAATTTAATACCTTACGTAGAGGCACCAATAAACGTTTTTAAGAATCAAATCTTCATCTTGTACAAAGAAAAATCCGATTATGAATTCAAGATACCATTTCCAATCTTCCACTGACATACAATAATCAGGTCGAAATACAATCAGTTAGACATAATTGACCTATTTAAGAAACATTTGAACCCAACAATAGTAAATGGTTTATTCACCTCGGAAGAAATAATGGGTAAGGTTCACGAAATTTATCCAACCCACTTCAGCAATTAAAAAGTTCGCTATATCCAAAAACAAGTGAAGGACATTGTAGATCAAGCAACCCAGGAAGAAATTATTATTAAAACATATAAAAGAGCACATCGCGGTGTACAAGAAAATAAAGTTCAAATTTCAGAAAAATATTACTTCTTACTTCTCTATTTAAACTGGTTTTTGTGGCTTCAGCCAGCCTCATCAAATTCAGTAACGCATAAATTTGACGCAAATGAAGAATTTTCATTTTGGCTGCCAATTCTACTTAACTTCAATTTAATTTTTTTGCTTCGCTTATTCTTGTATTTTGAATGTAGCTTTCCACTTGCATTGGAACGCATAGTTAGGGAAAGTGAGGCTAAGGAGCAAAAATTCAGGGAGGTGGTAACTAAAGTAGAGGAATTGAAAAGCAAATTTTCGGCAAATTATAGCCAATTTCTAAAAATTGGAGCAATCGATCACGATTACTTCAATTTAAAATAATATAACGTAATAATGACGGTATTTACGAAGGTTATAAAAAGCAGTCATGATTCAGTTAAAGATTCCAATCCCAAAAGAGCGATTCTTAAAGCAGAAAGCAAACCCCTTCCCGTAGAAAAAAAGCCAACAAGGTAAAAAAGCAGGACGGAAGAAATAGAGGAAGGATTTGAGAAGGATATTGCCCAGATTAGTAGGAAATTAGGAGGTTTCAAGATGAAGAAAATCAAAATTTGTCATTTATGGCAGCAATCAAAAAGTTCGATAATGGACCGCAAAATAAGCGAGTTAGAATACGACATGGAAAATGTTATAGGCACCTTAGACGAAGAACTAAAAGAAAAACATAAGGATAATGAAGAGGCTGCGGTGGTTAAAGAAGAAGACTTGCCAATGTCACCTAAAATTCAGGTACCTATTGTATATTTTCTGGTGATTCCAAAAAATGGGATCTTTTTCATCAATTATTTACAAAACTCTTTCATTCAAGAGAAAATCTTACTATATCTCAGAAATTTAGTTACCTGAAATCCGTAATAAAAAGAGAAGCAAGAAATGTAGTTGCTCATTTACTTTTTGGTTCAGGTGAAAATTATGAAGCCGCTTGGGAATTGTTAACCAAGAGGTATGAAAAAAAGAGAAATATTTTCTCTGAGCAAATTAATCGCTTGATGGAGCTACAAAATTTGAACATAGTCCACCAAGCAAATTAAAACATTTATTGACACAATAAATGAGTCAATTTATATTTGGGGTCTTCACTGTAACGTCTATTTGGCCTTTATTAAGTTTATACAGTGTATAGTATACGATATATAAACTAACCCCATATAAAAAAAAAATATACTCTAAGCCGTATATATAATCGACCATTGAGTAGGGTAAACCTCGTTTACTGCGTTCTGCCAACTTAGTGAATTTTTAAAGAATGGATAAGTCTGCCAAATCAAGGGTATTTTCAAGGGTTTCTTTACATTTTAAATTGTTTGTTTACATTTGCAAATACAAAACAGCCGATTCACACTGATACACAAAAACATCAAAACAGTGCGTTCACACAATTGTGTCAAATCCACATTGAGTATATTGTAACGTTAGAGTGAAGACCCTGATTATTAAATTGAAGGCAAATCCGACGATATGGATGTAATTTTTGCTCACATAATTTAAAAAAAAATTTAACAAAAAAGCTCTGCTTTTATGTGAGAGTCATATAAAGCAAAAAAAATACAGACACTAACGAACGTCTTGGATTTCTTAGAGTATCGGCTTAATTCAATTTCTTCTTTGCAGGACGAAAAATCTGTCAAGAAAGTAACATACTATAATAATGCAAAAGAGAATTGTTCCATTTGTAAATTACCTGGGCATAGTATGATCCAGTGTTAAAAATTTAAAGGTATGAGCCAAGAGGAAAGAGCGAACTCAGCAAAAAAGTGCTCATTTGCCTTCGGTGCCTGAAGCACTCTAACAATAAAAGGTGCACGAGTGAAAGTTTATGCTCACAATGCAATAAATCTCATCACACAATCATCATCACTTTAGCAATCAGAAAAATAAAAAGTATATTCATGTACAAAAACTGAGCAAGCCTCATCAGCCACAGTTAATGGAGGGTTTCAAAAAATAAATAGCCTTGGTTGAAAGTGGGTCACGAAGCACAATTATTTCAGAGGAAGCTTCACAAATACTTAAATTACCAAGAATAAAAAATCATACTGAACACAGCGGAGTTTCGTCTGTTAAATCGTGCACATCAAGATATAAAGTAAAATTAGCAATCAAATCCCCTAATATCACAAAAAATCATTTGGAAGTTGAGGCAATTGTTCTCCCTAAATTAATGAAAGTGCTTCCGGTAAGATCAATAAAGGTCGACAAAGCGAAATGGCGGAACTATCCAATAGCTGACCCCGACTTCGATAAGCCATGTCGAGTAAATTTAATTATAGGAGTTGATTTATATAGTCACATCCTTAAAACCGGAATTGTAAAAATAAATGGATTTCTAGGTCAACGCACAGAATTCGGATGCACTAAATCCAAGGGAAACGATACAATAGTCGCAGCAGCGATCGAAACGAATGAATTAGAAAGTTTCTGGGAAATGGAAGAAGAAAATAAGGTTAATTTAGAGTCCGCAATATGTGAACAAAATTTTGTGACAACAACCAAAATAGATTCGACAGGAAGATACGTAGTAACTATTCCATTTAAAGATGATATAGTTCTAGGCGATTCTAAGAACCAAGCAAGCAACCACGGTTCCTGAATCTAGAGAAAAACTGGAAAGAAATTCAAAACTTAAAGAGCAATATACTAAGTTCATAGCAGAATACATGGATTTAGGGCACATGGTTGAAGCAAATACAGAGGATAAATATTATCTGCCTCATCAGGCAGTAATTGGAGACTCAAGCTTAACAACTAAATTACGGGTAGTTTTTGATGCCTCAGCAAAAACCTCGAATAATAAAAGTCTAAATGATATTATGTGGATTGGACCAAGGATTCAAAAAGATATCTTCAACATAATCGTAAAATGGCGAAGTTGGCAATATGTAAATAGTAATTGCGGACATTGAAAAAATTTACCGACAGATAAATATTGCTAAAAAGATCAGGAATATTTAGAGGTTCTATTGAGAACTTCTCCCAACAAAAAAATAAAAAACTACAAATTGACAACAGTTACCTTCGGTACTGCATCTGCCCCATATTTAGCTACTAGAGTGCTAGCAGATATAGCTGATAATTGTAAAAATGCAACAATTAAAAAAATAATTAAGAATGATTTTTATATGGATGATCTGATGACAGGGGCTGACACAATTAAAGACTGCCAAAAAATTGGAAGTCAAGTTTCATTAGAGTTGGAAAAATCATGGATGAATTTAAGAAAATGGGTTACAAACAATTCTAAACCAATTGAATTCGTGGGAAATGCTAGCGAATATAAATCATTGAAGAAAGCGTAGAAACTTTAGGGCGTCAATGGGAACCATTTAAGGATGAATTTAAATTTAAAGTCAAGTAGTTGGCCCTGGAGTAATGCAAATGTGAAATAACTGGTTTCATTTCACTCCTGAATTCAGCAATCCTATTCAACTGGTTCAAGAACTAGTCCTTAGTAACTGGTTTCAGAACCGGTGAACGCTAACTGATTCAAGAACTAGTCACAAGTAACTGGTTTTAGAACTTGTGAACGGTAGTTGATTCCAGATCTGATGACCGGTAAGTGGCTCCAGAACTGGCGAACGGTAACTTGTTTTAGAACTGGAGAACGGTAACTGGCTCCAGAACTAGTGAAGAATGACTGGTTCTAGAACAGGTGAATGGTAACTGGTTACAGAGCTGGTGAACGATAACTGGTTAAAGAACTGGTGAACAGTAACTGGTTCTAGAACTGGTGAACGGTAACTAGCTCCATAACTGGTGGACGGTAAGCGAGGCGGTTACAAATCACTCTTTCCAGTGACATCGCCATGTTAAATTCACGTTTTTTACATGTAAAAGAGAGAGAAAAGGAACCAGTGGTGGTTATTAAGGAACTACATGCAAACCAGTTCTCAACCAGTTTCCATACTGCAGGGTGTATTGCAAAACATCGTTTGCCTTTGTTGTTGTGCAGGGGGAGAGAGAGCTTCTCACACATTTTGTTTGTTACTCATGACATTGTCAAAAAGCAAGGAGCGGTAAATTTAAATTTGTCAAACATGAAACGGGAAACATTAACTATTGTATCTGTCCTCGGTTCTTTTCACAAGCCTCTCTTGTCCGAAATGAGGTTTGTGCCAGTTATTTGTTTCTTTTTAATCTTATTATGGAAAGAAACTTGCCGATATTTCCGAGTTACATTATCAATCTTCGTTTTAGTTTTCTTAGGCGTAAATGTTATGCCATGTTGTTTCATTTCCTCGCATATTCTAACGTGAACGTGGGAGTTCTTCTGGGCGCTCCACAAGTTATCCAAATTTGACTCCCATATGTTTATCAACAGTGTAGAACTCTCTTCGGTCCAATTTGCGTTTCCCTTTTCTTTGTTTTGGTTAACTGTTTGTTTTTTTTTTTTCTTCCAAAAGAATAAACATAATTGCAAATAAACGAGGGGCATTACAAAAGTTTTTTTTTTTTTTTTGGTAAATACACATTGTTTAAACTTAAAAAAGTTTTCATGCCTTTCAAAGTATTCTCCATGAAGATCAATAAACTTTTGGATACGCTGAAACCAATTTTCGTAGCACTTTTTCCACTCCGATTGGGGCAACTCCAAAACAAAAAGAAATCATTCGATGCTAAATAGAGGCTGTGCGTCGGATGACCAATTAACTCAACGTTTTGTGTCTTCAAATACTCGGAAGAAGAACACAAACTGACAAAAATTTTATTAAGAATGTTCAGTTAGGGTGTTCATGGGCGGCTGGGATAAAATTTCATTTTTTCATCTTTTATAGCCCATGTAAACAGAGCAGAACTCTGTACAATTGAGCTGTCCATTTGTAAGTATAACCAAAAGAAAAAACAGCTGTTCATAAAAACTCGATCTCACAAACATGAGTGAACCAAAACTCGCTGTGTGAACGGGCTGTTATCAGGTTTTTTCTCACGCCGTGATTACCCCATATGTTTTTAAAACATAAATCAATTATTTTCTCTACTATTTAATTAAAATGTGATGAATTGTAATTGAAAATTTAATCAAATTGGACAAAACATTGGTCAAGATGCAAATTGCCTCTCGTTGTTGTCAGTTAAACAATCAAATGACAATGAAAATAAAATGGTTGTACAATATGCGAACACATCATGCGATCTATCTTATGCAGCCCATATATTATGCGATCGATCGTAGAATGAAAAATCAGAAGTTTCTTATTTTCCATGCAACCCATCATGATACCATTACCCACACACCTTTTTCAGAATTGTTTAAGTGTTCTATTCCATTTAATTCCATGTTGTTGTGCAACGATTGCATAATGCTGTATTGCAACTACTACCTAAAATGAAACATAGTGTACCACTAAATTTCATTATGTTGTACAATGTCGCACAATGTGAAGCACTATAATGCAAAAACAATCTGTAATTATGCTGCCCATACATTATGGTACCACCTTATACGACAACATGGAACATGGTGTACGGAGAATGCTAGCATTCCTTTGTATGGAAAATGCAAAATTTTTCAATTTTGGTTGTGCAACCATCCGCATAATGTGTGGCCTGCTTTTTGTGGCATGCTTCTGCCCCGAAATCCTTTTTTTGGGAATACTAGTGGTTTAGTGTATCAACTGTCCAAAATATGAAAAACTAGCTGACAGAGTTGCGGGATGTTTGGATTACTACGCCTTAGTAAAACTGCGAAACACTGCAATTTCTTAAAACATAATTATTTTCAAAAATCTGTCTTTTCGACTACTGGATTTTTAAAGGTTAGTTAATTTTTTTTTTGTTTTTTACATATTAATCAGTTACAATTTTAGCATGTCCCAAATGATAATAAAAATCGCATAATAGGAAAATGGTTCCTTGGATGCACCGGGATGGTGTTCTTTGCAGTAGGATTAGGTAATTACTTTCTAAATATGGAAACTAATAAATAAAGATTTATTATTTACTTAGGTGGCGTTACTAGACTTACTGAATCTGGATTGTCTATGGTAACATGGAAGTTAACAGGTGAACATATGCCACGAAAAAGCGAAGAGTGGGAATATGAATTTAAAATGTACCAAAGATATCCCGAATACAAGTTGTAAGTTCTTGTTAGTTTTTTTTTTGTTTGAGGTGCTAATTGCTTGTCTTATTTTAGAAGGAATTCTACAATGACTTTAGAAGAATTTAAATTTATCTATTTAATGGAATACATTCACCGCATGTGGGGTAGGGCAATCGGCGTTGTGTTTCTTCTTCCAGCTATTTACTTTTGGAAAAGGGGGTACTTTTGTCCCAAAACAAAAAAAATAGTTCTATTGCTAGGCACTCTAATTGCCACTCAGGGTCTAATGGGATGGTATATGGTAAAGTCAGGTTTAGAAGACAGATTTCACAACATAAACGACGTTCCTAGAGTATCACAATACAGGTTGGCATCCCATCTTGCAACAGCCTTTGTGTTATACAGCATTTTTCTTTCAAAAACACTCGAAAATTTGTTGCCTGCGGAACAATTTCTATCAGCTGCGAAATCCGTTTTACAGATAAAGCGAGTGTCTCATTTTACTGCAGGAGCAGTTTTTTTGACAGCAGTTTCAGGAGCTTTTGTGGCTGGACTGGATGCTGGATTAGTATACAACTCATTTCCAAAAATGGGTGACCATTGGATACCTAGGGACTTATATAAATTTGAGCCAATTTCACGAAATTTCACTGAAAATCC
Organism: Amiota minor; assembly: GCA_037043295.1. NCBI lineage: Eukaryota > Metazoa > Arthropoda > Insecta > Diptera > Drosophilidae > Amiota > Amiota minor. Next base: position 11,796 of record JBAMAW010000943.1, read on the forward strand.
AACAACAGTACAATTTAATCATCGAGTCTTTGGTATCACAACAGTGACATTGGCATCGTTTTTATGGTTTTTTTCTAAAAAAGTAAAATTGCCAAGAAGAGCAGGATGGGCCATTAATTCCGTTGTAACCATGGCCTGGGTACAAGCAACCCTTGGTGTTACAACTCTATTAACATATGTTCCAGTACCTATTGCAACCGCTCACCAGTCTGGTTCTTTAATTTTACTATCGTTTGCATTTTGGTTGATTCACGAACTTCATTTACTGAAATATATACCAAAATAGCTTTATTTTTGTTTTAAGAACATTAGTACGATAGTTAAGGTACCCAACGGCATCAAATGGTTGTTACTTGATCAACCATACAAAATTTCGTTCATCAAATGGAAAGCTTTGAAGGCAGCGAGTGAGTGCATGCAAGGAATGTGCGGCGGCAGCAACCAAACCAAACAACAATAACATATTAAATAATATTAAATTCAATTAAAATTGTATTTATATTTAGATATTACTTTAAATTAAAATTTTATTGCCGTTTTATTCTTTTTGATAATGTTTTCGCAATCACCAAATACCGTTTTCACACTCGTCCATTCTAAACAAAGATTTTACAATAATGAGTTGATTTGCCCATCAACACATAAAATGGTCTTCAAATGCAAAAATGAAGAGAGATTTGAAGAAAAATCAAAACGTTTTGATTTTACGCAATCTTTTGGTGAAACGTAAAAAACCCTATAACACGTCAAATAGATTCCACTTTCTCAAAAAGTTATCCATTTAATGTATCGATGGTTACTAGAGAGCTGCATCTGCGCACTGGCATACTGAGTGACACTCAAAAACTTAAGTGCGACAAAGTGCAAAATATACATTTTTGAGTTTGAGTAAAACTTTAACCAGATGTGCGATCATTCAAATTGAGTTTATTCGAATAGATGAATGAAAAAAGAAAAAGAAACATATCATTTTAGTTAAGCAGATAACTCGTGTGACACTGCTAAAACTCACGCATTCGATCATTTATTAATTTTTCGTTGTGTGTGTTTATTGCTTTGTTGATAAATTTCTTGCTTCATCTCATTAAATGTTGTTTGACATATTTAAAATTAAAAAATATAAAATGAGTTCGAATATAACAAGTGAAAATGTCAGTTTATAAAAAAAATATGTTTGTTAATTATGTGGCTGTTTGTTAAAAGTGTTCTGTTTGTTTGTCTGTATAGTAAGGTTTGTAGTTTTTGTGATTTGTGAGTGCGTCCGTCAATGTTTCAAGTAAGGTGGGAAACATTTCCTATAAAGTTCAATTCAATTTTCTAAAATGTAGATCTCATCTTCACATTCATGGCAAACTAGACATGCACAAAATAATTCTTTGAAAACAAGGCTTATTAGTGGCGAATGTCAATTTAGTTTGAAAAGGGGTCTTAGCAATGGGATGTGTTCTCCAGAGTAAAAGAAGAAGACAGGAGATAAAGGATACTGTCGCCTGCAAAACGACACTGTTTTAGCACGTCAAACTTGATGAAGCATAAATACTACGTCAATATGACTCGGGAATCTCCAAATATTACAGAAATAGACAGAGTGGAGCCGTATTCAAATATTAATGTGGAATGAAGCTATGACTTCGATTGCATCGAAAGGTGGGAATTGCACAAGTTCCAATTTCCCCTACTTTTTAAAACAAACTGCAAAATTTTGTCAATACCTGCAAACAGCGCTGCTTCTGAAAGGGTATCTTCGAATGAGAGAAACCTCATTACAGAGAAGAGTTGTCTTTTGGCAACAAATCCTGAAAATGTAAGTAAAATCATGTTTCTACATGCAAATATATGTAGAAAATAATCTGTAGTACGAATATAGGTATAGTGTATAAGTATTTGCTATAGTTTATAGTATAAATATATAGTCTACTTTTTAAGCACTTATATATTAGAATAGTTTATACATAAGTATAAGTATATATTATGGTGTATAAGTGTAGTATCGTAGTATGTATGTAAGAAAATTCAGAAAATAAAACAAATAATACAAAGTTTAGGAAGCGTTTTAAAAACCCCATAATACTCTTGGGTGTCCTGCCGATATGATTCCTGCGCTGGTGTCGCCGCTTACACTAAAATACTAATACTTGCATTCGATAGTGCCTTCTATCAGCTGTTAAACACAGTGTATAACAGCTGATAGTAGCATAAACAACAAATATTTCTAATTCATTGAAAATGTCGAGTTTTATTCCAAGTAAACATCATTTGCGGGAGGTTTTATTGCACTATTTTGTTGCAAAGAAAAGTGCAGCGGAAACTTATCGTTTGCTTGCTGATGTTTACGGTGAGCATGCTCCATCGAATACAACTTGCAAAGAATGGTTTCGACGATTTAAAAATGATGATTTTGACATTGAGGACAGAGAACATGGAAAACCACCCAAAAAATTTGAAGATGCTGAATTGGAAGATTTATTGACCGAAGATTGTTGTCAAACACAATCAGAATTGGCAACAACATTAAATGTTGATCAATCAACTATTTCAAGACGTTTGCAAGCAATGGGAATGGTTCAAAAAGTCAATAACTGGGTGCCACATGAATTGAAAGACCGAGACATCGAACGTCGCAAAACCATTTGTGAAATGCTGCTTCAAAGACAAAAAAGAAAAGGTTTTTTGCATCGGATAATCACGGGAGATGAAAAATGGATATATTACGAGAATCCTAAACGCAAAAAATCTTGGCTGAAGCCAGGTGAGGCCGGCCCATCACAGCCAAAGAAAAATATTCATTGTACCAAGGTTATGCTCTGTATTTGGTGGGATCAGAAAGGTGTTGTGCACTATGAGTTGCTGAAACCGTCTGATACTATCACTGGCGATGTTTACAGACGACAACTAATGCGGTTGAAGGTAGCTATAGAAGAAAAACGACCGGAATGGGTGAATAGGCATGACAAATTAATTCTTCAACATGACAACGCCAGACCGCATACGGCAAATGTTGTGAAAACATATTTAAATGGACAAGACTGGGAAGTGCTACCCCACCCGCCATATTCACCAGATATAGCCCCTTCAGATTTTCATTTATTTCGAAGGATGCAGTCTGATCTTACGGGAGAGCGATTCACTTCTTATGAAGATATCAAAATTTGGCTTCATAATTGGATTGCCTCAAAAGACCAGGACTTCTTTATGCAAGGAATCCGTAAATTGCCTGAAAGATGGGCAAAGGTTGTAGCTGCAGATGGGGCATACTTTGAATAAATAAATTTTCCTTTTTCTAAACAAGCAAATTTGTTTTGTTTTCACAAAAAAGGGCGGAATCATATGCATACACCCAATATAACATTTTGATTTTATTGTATTCCGCGTCATCGTCTCGATGCATGTACACATATTCGCATAATTATTTGCAAAGTCAAAAAAATTATCGTATCATTTATTATCCGTCTGTATATATGGAAACTAGTCCCTCAGTTTTAGAAGCTAGAGGGCTGAAAGAGTCGGAACCAGCCGAATCGGACTACTACACACAAACCACCCACTAAAATTTGAGTTCTTATGAGAAAAACTTTTTTGTTTTTTCTCCTGTCGAACAGAAACTTGGACGCTATAAGTTTCTGAATAGGCGCAGTACATTTGTCGGAACCAGGCGAATCGGATCACTAGGGGGTACCTCCCATACAAAGCCGCACTTAAGTCGTATGCAGGTGCCGTGCGCTTAGGCATTCAACAAGAAACTGCGAAAAAGATTGTGAAGCCTAAGGCTCCAATGTCTCAACATAATAAGCCAATCTTACAAACTACCCAAACTCTAAATGTGTGTAATGAGCCAGTGTTGCAACCACAGTATTCCAGTGAAACTATGTTGGTGAATTTAATACAGACCCGGAATCAAACAATCTTAATGATGCAAAACTCTTTTCACGAGATGATGAAGATCCAAATGAAAATTTTGGATAAGTTAAATTCCCCATAATGGCTCATTTAAAAATAACTCACTGGAACGCAAATGGCGTCTCACAGCACAAACTAGCGCTGATAAAGTATCAAGAGGACAACAATGCAGATGTGATGTTAGTCTGTGAGACTCATTTGACTAGCAAAAACAACTTCTTTATACCAGACTACTTAGTTTATACAACAAATCATACGGATGGAAAGGCTCATGGTAGTACATGCATTATTGTAAGAAAGCGTATTAAACACCAGACCCTAGAGTCGTACTCATCTAGTTATTTACAAGCAACTTCGGTCAGGTTGCAAATTCGTTATGGTAATCTGACGTTATCTGCTGTATATTGCCCTCCACGATTTTCTATCCGCTGCAGCTGAGGTATCAACGCCTGCGTTTGTT
>JBAMAW010000945.1:0-91932 GCA_037043295.1 Amiota minor
ACTTGTTATCAATAATTAGTTTTGCTTTTGTGATCATCCTCAACTGATATCTAATTATCACATTATTTCTCTTTTTCTTATCCCCTACCGCGTACGTGTGCATATTACTTTTGTGTGTGGTTGCAAATTTTTTTGGTAATCATGGCCCCTGGGCCTCCCAATCTTGGGGATAACCGCTTTGATATTCTTAGCGTTAGCCCCAAAGCAAAAAAGAAGAGACAATTCCAAAAAATTCCCGACGATTTCCCCAATCTACCTGAAATTGCCCAACAAAACCCCAAATTTATAATCGTTGCCTCCAAAAATACCGACAAACCCATTTCCGAATATTCGTGCTTCGCAGTACATCGTGCCTTAAACCTTATCAGCAAAGACATAGTATCGATCTCGACCCTCCGAGATGGTAATTTGTTAATGCTGGTAAAAAACAAGATTGTAGGTGATAAATTCTTAAAAACAACGACATTGCCAGGTCTTTGCGACATTGAATGCAAACTGCATGAAAGTCTTAACTTCGTAAAGGGCACTATATATGCCCCTTATCTAAATAACATCCCTGAATCCGAAATTGTTGACGAATTAAAGTCGCAAAATGTTCACTCCATCTTCAAATTCACCCGAAACATAGAAGGAACCCCAAAACCTACTGGCGTCATACTTATCACTTTTGATCTGTATAACTTACCCAGTAAACTTGACATTTCTTGGCATTCCGTCAAGGTCAGGGAGTACATCCCCAATCCGATGAGATGCAAGACCTGCCAACTTTTGGGTCACACTGCAAAACACTGCAAGAATTCTGCCACTTGCGCAAACTGTAATCTTCCTCCCCACACACCCGATCAATGCACACGCACTAGTTGCGCTAATTGTAACGGGGATCATCCCGCCTCTTCACCGTCCTGCCCGAAATATCAAGCACAAAGGGAACTGCTGAAAATAAAAACTATAAAGAAGTGCAGCATGAGAGAAGCAAAGATAATGCTTAAACAACAACAATCTTCTACTACTGTTAGCGCACATGCTAGCTTCGCGGCTATCGCTGCTTCTGACGTCTCTCTGCCCCCCGCAGCCAACAATTCGACAAACTATAGACCCATCAATACTGTTCATAAACAGAATAATTTAAATAAGCTTATCAGCACCGTTCCCCATTCCCCTCTTCCCCCAGCAGTCCACACTGCTCTCCCTGATTCTTCTAAACCTTCAACTTCAACAAAAACACAAAACAACACAACTACAACAACACTCAAAAATACCTCTGATGCGTTAGCATCCAATTACAAATCTATCAATCAAATAAAACAAAAAAAATCAATCTTCACAACCGACTCAATCCCCTCACTTGAGTCAATATCAAACACCACTATCCAATTTCCTGATTCTGACGAATCAATGGGAGAACCTGACTTGTAGTCAAGCCCCCTTCCATTGCTTCAATTCATCTTGGAAACATAAAACATCCCTACTTTACCTTTGAAATGTCTATTATAATTTTACAATGGAATATTAATGGCATTTTCAACAACTATAATGAACTTTTATTACTTATAAATGATTACTCACCTGATGTTTTATGTTTGCAAGAGACCCACTTGCCCCATAATTTTACTAACTTTATCTGCCCCAAGGCATATATAGGCTACTTTTACAATCATCCTCATAACACATCAGCCAAACAAGGGATAGGCGTGCTTATTAAACGTCACATCCCCCATAAGCATACCATAATAAACTCCAACCTTCTCTGCTCTGCCCTACAGCTAAACCTAAACAGCCCTATCACAATCATAAACACTTATATCCCCCCCCATCAAAACTTCTCAACTAACGATTTAATAAACACTCTCCAGCAAGTTAAGGGACCAATAATAATGTTAGGTGATTTCAATTCTTGGAGCCCCTTATGGGGTTCTGACCTGGTCAACTCACGTGGCAGAAACATTGAGCGAGTCATCACTACTGCCAACTTGGTTCTGCTTAATAATGGTTCCCCTACTCACTTTTCTTCCCACAGTACTTTTACTCATGTAGATATTACATTAGTATCCTCAAATATTGCCCACAGATGCACATGGTCCATACTTAACACCCTACATGGCAGCGATCACTACCCAATCACACTAACGTTTGCCTCTAACTTTTCCCCAGACAAAACGCCACCTTTGCCTAAATATAAAACAGACCGTGCCAATTGGGAACTTTTCCAAAGCAAATGTGTCAGTATCTCTGATTCTTGGACTATGGGTTGTATAAATAAGCAAGTTGCCGTATTAACAAAATGTATAAGAGCCGCTGCGAATTGCAGTATCCCCCAAACCAAACGAGTCCCGCTTAAAGCCAAACTGCCCTGGTGGAATAGTTCCCTACAAAAACTCAGAGATAACAAACAGTCCCTTTTTCATATTTACAAAGGGCATTTATCTACTACCAACCTCATAGCATATCGTAAAGCAAAAGCCTTGTTTAAAAAAGCTGTACTTTCGGCCAAACGGAACTCTCTCGAGAATTTCACCTCTCGTATTTCCCCACTTTCCACAACAAGGAAAGTCTGGTCCGACATCAAAAGACTAGCAGGCGTCCCTCCAACCCCACTCAAATGTATTAAATCCGCCTCGGGACTTCTGACCAGTTCCATTCAGATAGCCGAAACTTTTGGCCATGCTTGGGCAAAGTATTCGGCGGACGATAATTTCTCGCCCATATATATTCAGCATAAAAATTCATGCCTAGCAGGCTCATACTCCCCAAATCGGCTATCTGCATCCGCCAGACACCTGGAAGCCAATTTCACCATGATTGAAATGGAAGCTGCGATTCATTCCGCAAAAGGGAAGACTCCCGGTTCCGATAGGATATCATATCCCATGCTAAAAAACCTACCAATTTCTCTAAAGAGTAAACTTCTTGATATCTTTAATAATATATTTCATTCAGGTACTTATCCACACACATGGAGATCAGCCATTGTTATTCCAATCTCCAAACCAAACAAGCCACCCCACGAAATCGGTAGTTTCCGTCCAATTTCTCTATTATCCTGCCTTAGTAAAACGTTGGAAAAAATAATCGCTCGTAGGTTAATGTGGTTCATTTCCCGAAATAACCTAATTTCCCATAACCAGGTAGCATTTAAAAAGCAACACAGTACTATGGACGCATTATTGCGTATTCAACACTTCGTGTCGGATGCCCTTTCGTCAAAAAATCATGTCTCCCTCTTGGCGACTGATTTTGAAAGGGCCTTTGATCGCGTGGGGTTACATGCAGTGCTCAATCGGCTTGAACTTTGGGGAATTGGTCCAAGGCTTTATAACCTTATAAAGGCTTTTATGACCAATCGTACCTTCAGGGTTAGAGTCAACAACATCATCTCTAACACCCACAAACTGATGAATGGCATCCCCCAGGGTTCTCCACTTTCAGTGGTTTTATTTACAGTAGCGTTTGAGCAAATTAACTCCATTCTTTCCAGGTATAAAAACATTAACATATCTATCTACGCCGATGACGCCATCTTCTATACTAAAATCAGAAATACTGATACTGTGAAAAACGTATTCTATAAAATCCTAAATGATTTAGAATCTTGGGGAGCCTACTCGGGAGCATCTTTATCCATCGATAAATGTCAACTTTTGCACATATGCCGGAAACACAGATGTAACTTTCCGGATATGTACCTAAAAAACAAATGCATTAAAGTTGTTAAACAACTAAAAATACTTGGCATAACCTTTGACTCCAAACTACTTTTTAAGCAACAATGTATTATTTTAAGAAAGCAATTAGAATCTAGATTAAACATTATTAAATTTTTAAGTTCCAAATACTCCAATGTCCACATAAACACCCTCGTAAACATCACCCGCGCCCTTATGCTCTCCAAAATCGACTATGGTCTCCCTATCTTTGGATGGTGTGCTAAGTCCCATATGAAAAAAATACATCCACCATATCACGCAGCTGTTCGCAGATCGATCAACGCTTTCCCCACATCTCCCACTGCCTGTATCCTAGCAGAAGCCGGGCTACCCAGCATTGAGGAAAGGATTGTGGAAACCACGATGCAGCTAATTCCCAAGCTCTACACGACACCCAATCCACTGCTAGCAAAGGCTTTTGTCGGCATCTTCAAACAAAAGCGGCAATATAAATGCATTTCTACTATCAGACGATGCGTCAAGTATAGTACGGAACTGGAATTGCCACCACCCCAACTTTCCAACTTTGTAAAGCCCAAGCCAGATTGGGCTCGGAATCAGCCCAGCATCAATACCAGTCTGCATGTAGCAGCCAAAAACAATACTACCAGCTCAGAATACCTGGCGAGATTTCTAGCGCTGAAAGAAAAGCTCGGGGATATAAATTGGCTCTACACAGATGGGTCAAAAACACAACATAATACTGCATTCGCTGTTGTCGACAATTCGGAAAAGATCATAGTTGGGGGGTCCCTCCCACCTTATAATTCTATATTCACCGCCGAAGCCTTTGCCCTACTAAAGGCTTGCCAATTTGCTATAAAACAAAGCGGGAAATTCGCTATATGCTCAGACAGCCTATCCTCGATATTAGCCATACAAAATCGAGAGCATAACGATCACACAATTCGGGAAATCCAGAAAATTTGCACCATACACCACCAAAAAATCACCATTCTTTGGGTTCCCAGCCACCAAGGTATTTGGGGAAATGAATGCGCTGATGAGGCAGCCCGGCACATCAGCTCTGCCCCAACATACGTCTTCACACCAACCAGCTCCAGAGATTTAAAAAACCTGGTTACTCGTCATCTGCATATGAAGAAGTTGACAGGATGGGGACAGTTCCTCCACGGGTACTCTTCCATCAACCCAAATTGCGACAAAATCGATCTTCCTACAAACTCATCCAGACGGGCATGCACAGTTTTCATTCGTCTGCGTATTGGACACACTCAAATCACGCACCAACATCTCCTCAAAGCTTCAGATCGTCCACCATGCCCGTTTTGCGGAACTGATCTCACCGCAAAACATCTACTTGACTCCTGCCAACATTTGGAGAGCCTAAGGGTCTCCCTTTTTGGTTCCATATCCCCATCCCAACTTTTAAATACTCCTTCACCATTAAATATCTCCAACATACATAATTTCTGTAAAAAATCCAACCTTACAATTTAATCATTACATTATTACATTATTATTTTACATTAAATCCCTTACAAACTATTATGAAATCGCGAGTCGTAGGCCCCAGCAGCTAGTTACTCGTTAAAATTAGTATTAAGTTTAGTATTATATATTAGATTTAATTATGATAAATAAAAAAATAAAAAAAAATAAAAAAAATCAAAAAAGTAAGTATGGCACTCGATTGTTTAGGACAAAAATATTACTTAAAAGAAAAAAAATTATTAAAATTGGTTCAGTATAGATTGTGTGAAAACGTTACATACAATGCCCATATAAGTAATCTTATATAACTGTTATAACTAGTTCATAGCATCGTTACCTTTTTTGTTTTTTAATTTAAGTTCATCACTACCATTATCTGCATTTGAAGAAATGATGTGGCTTTTTGCATTTAAACCTTGTTTTGCAACCACTTGGGCTCAGAAAGTTTGAAGTCATATGTTTAATACGAGGTTTGATCACCAAGTCCTTAGAAAATCGGAGAGATGACGCTCTTAGTATCGATAACGGTTGTTCTGTCTTTTGTTTTTAGATTAATTCATCATTAATCTGCTGTTTATAAATTATATAGACTACATGGTTTCGTTTTTATTATGTGCATAAAAAAACTACCACCGAAACCTGGGAAAGCCTTGATAAATACTCCACAACACTCTTAAAAAAGCTTCACTCTAAATATAACAAATTCCTTAGTCTTTTATACTCCACATTTACCCAATGTTACTCATAAGCAGCTTATTATATTGTATATTTTTAAGAAATTGGAATGCATTATTAAAAACGACAATCGCTTATTTGACATATTTTGTATGAATTATTTATTCTGTATTGAACAAATAAAACCTTCCAATTTTACCGTTGCAAAAATCTAACGAAGTTGAATATCTTTCATTATAACATTTTTTTTTTTTACATTTACATATAATTTATTTTATGCCAATTATTTTTATAAATTACTTTTAAAACATCAATTTTACAGTTTGTATTCAGATTTTTAATAAATACAACATATTTTAATATTTTACTATTCGCCGTCAAAACAAACAAGTTGCATCTAGGCAATGTCAGGATCGAAGTGGTTGAAATACTTATAGATATTCAATTTACCCTGTTCGACTTGTTTCGTACTTTTTTATTATCGTGTGACTTGCAAACAAAAATTTACAACACATTTGATGGTGTCCAATTGCTAAGTAATCTCGGGAAATACTAAGATCCACTTATATTAATGTGTACCAAAGAATTTATTGACCATTTCTAATGTGATTAGAATCAAATAAAGTACTTGAAGCACTTCAACTAAATTTAAATATCCATTTTGTCCGTTTTAGTCGTTGGTGTAGAAGGCTTTGCTGTTAATTGAATGAATTTCATTTCATTGAATTGATTTGTTATGCAAACAAAATAATACTTATTTCTCTATAGAGATGATTGGAAAACTTCATTGAAACCAAGAGCCTAAAACTTGTGTGTGTGTGTGTGTATCCAACAATTGTGTGATTTTTAAATGCAATTTTTTTTGTTTTTCTATTTTCCTTCATTTCCTTTAATTTTTTTATTTTTTGTATATTTTTACGCACCTCATTTTCTTCATTTCTCTGAAAGTTAGTTTTATTTACTAACAAATGTCAAACAGGAAAGTTGCACAAATGAAGTTGTCATCGTCATGTGAGAGTTGAAAATGAAAAGAAAATAAGTCCCTCCAAAGAACTAAGGAAGATACCAGAACATAAAAACAAAGGAGGTAGACAAAGAGTCAAACTAAAAGCAAAAAAAAAAATATCCCTAGACGACATCGCTTGGCATGCTAACCAAACTCGTTGAGTACAAATGTACAAGATATTTTTGTTCTCGTTGGTTGTGTTCCTTTGTAATTCATTGAATGAATGTTTCGCTTAATATTATGCCCACCCACCCCAACATCACGAATATCCTGAATAACCTGAACATATCTTCACTCTTTTATAAAACGTTGTTATATGATTTTATGTGCAATCAAAGTGCAACAGTGAAACTATTGTACAGTTGTTTCGTAAACGAAATATTGTTGTTGTTCTTCTTATTGTCAATACTGGCAAGGATCGAAAGGAGTTAAGAAAATGGCAATGGGATTTAAGATTCCTGAACAAAAAAATCTGATTCTTTTATGGTTTTATTGAAGAAAGCAATTTCACTGTGAGTTAATGTAATTGAATGCAATGGTAACATCAGCAGATGTATCCAGTCTGGCAGAGCATCCAAGCATTTATGTATTTAGTTTGTTTATTTTCTTCCATTGGGGAAGTTTCATTTATCATTCATTTTTTTTTTTTCTAAGAAAAAGAAATCGTTTGAAGTCGAAGAGAATTACATATTGCATAAATTTAAAAAGTCGTTTGATCTGATTTGATATTCTCGTATATACTACATACATATAATACATGACTTCGTCATATCTGATGCTAAGACTGTATGCTTTAAAAAAAAAAAAAACTTAAGAAATCAATTGGAAAGAAAGTTCCTACACAGATAAAATTGGTAGTAAGATTACTTATTTTAAGTACAAACATTATAAACCCATATGTATTTGGGTGTTTCTGACATCCTAGCTTAACAAACGAGAAAGTTTCTAAAATAGTGTATTTTTGACTATGTATATTGCAAACTTAGAAGATACCACCGATCGCGCTTTAATCATTATTGACAATATCTTTCTTATAGACATGTGCCGCTACTAAGCTGTTAGTAGATATGCCTATGAGGGTTTTAAATATTCGCATGAGAACATTGCCTATCTCTCTTCGAACAACTTTCACATCTCTGCCGATGACGACGCCGTCGGCACTTTACAAATATTTCGCATGCCATCCATGCGCTCACGGCTGCTCTGTCCAAATATTTAATAGAAGTGAGCACTTGCCTATTTTTGCCTTGTTCACACATACTTACTTCGTAAAAGCGTAAATGAGTTAGAGTCAGTATTTATAATGCATATCTACATTGATACCAAAAGATTTGTATGGGAGCTATACGATCCAGTAATTCTAGAATCTTAAAATTTACAATTTCGTGGACATAAAACACAAGAAAGTGTTTCTAAAAAGAACACGAATTTAAATTTGGATTTGTATTGGAGTTGTTTTTACAATACTCTCTTACAGCACAATATTGCTCTTTTGTGAAACCATGATCCAATATCAATGCCAATGCTTCATCCTTAGAGAAACGCTTAGGTTCTTCAATGGGTTATGACATTATTTTGCGGATCATTTTTGCCTTTTCTGAACATGTTAACAGTAACTTAAGTGCCGCTGTAATTTTTATTTGTCCTCGCTTATAAGTAGCTATGCAGTGCAGTAGTGACTACTCTTCGATTTTTATTTAATTTTTTTTCAAATCTAAATACTTTTCTCAATTTTATAATTGTTTAAAATAACATTCATTAGATGTTTGGAAGATGTATGGGATTTTCTTTGTCTTACATATAAAAATCCTCATAGACTGTTTATTTCTAAGAATAATTTATTCACGATAAGAACTGTTTTGATTTTGTAATCAAATCTTTGGTCAATGGTCTAAGAAATCTTTAACAAATGCTTTAAAGAACTCAATGAAATGTTGTTGGATTTCTTTTCTCTGCATTTATTCTCCTTGAGCTATTGAGTTTTTTATATGAGTTTATAACCAATGCCAGTTGTTGGTCTGCTACTGAAAGCATTGATATTACTGAAGAAGCTCTATATTTTGTTTCATTTGCTTTGATTTTTTCTTTTCCTCTTATTTTCCTGTTTATTTTGACTTTGATTTTGATTGAAGAAGTGTAAATACTGAGAAATTTTCACACCACATACTCACATCTAACGAAGACTTTTACTCTACTATATGCATTTACCACACACGTGTACGAGTATGTAAGATGGCTTCCTTCTTCAGAATCTTACCAGCTTTTTAAGAGGGTACAACTACTTACTGTTGCTTGTTTCAAGTTAAAAAAGAAAAAGGTAAAATTGGCGCATAGTCGTCGTCACTTGACGTTTGCTTTGAATTTATGCTTCTTAGATTTATTTATTTTGACACACATCACTCCTCACTCGTTTTTCTCTTTCTGTTCTACATACATTCTTTCATTCATTTATTCAATCATTCTTTCGCTCATCCGCTTGTTTGGTTTCTTTTCCTTCATGATGATGTTGATGACTTCTTGAATGCGAATTGTTGTTTCTTTTCTGTTGCTATCGTTTTTGCGTCGGTTTGTGTTTTATTCAAAAAGATAAATGGTAGGAGGAGACAAATAGAAAGGTGAAAAGAAAGTGAAGACATTTTGGTAAATTTCGCCAAAAGAAAACAAAAACTTCTTTACGTTGTTATCAGGAATTATCTTGATTTGTCTTGATGCTGACGGACGGGAGTCTATAAATATTTTAAAATGTTGTTTTGTCGCTTTTGCCTCAGGTGCCATTTGAGGTTCTTAATGCTGTTGTTGTTTTGATTATTTGTGGGTACTTTCTATTTGTCATTTTCTGTTTTATTTATTTCAATTTCAATGATGAGCATAATTTATTTTCCATATAAGAAGATATATGAATTGACATTATTACGTTGTCACTTTATTGTACCTTTCACATCCCAATTTTTTTACGAGTAGTGATTAAATTGTTTTCATTTCTCAATTTTTAAGTGAATTTTGTATGAAGACTCTCACTCTGCCTCATCAAGTAATCGCAGAACCCTGATTTTGATATACCAAATTGCGTAGTACAGTAAAATTAAATTTCAGAGCTTAAAATAAACACAAACGGACAAAGCTTAATCGATATTCACGATAATTATTTCCATATATTGTAGTATTTATATACAGTTTATCCACTTACACATAAAACTAGATTGATTTATTGATGGGGTACATCATTAGTTGGAAACACCCTGAGTATTATTAGAAATTAAAAATTGTTTTTAAATCTTTTTTTTACATTTTTTTTTTTTTTTTGTCAGTCTCTTTGCATTAATTTTGTTTTTTATGTTATATAATCCGTCTGTGACCCGGTGGGGGAGATTTATTTGCAGCTGTTTTTAGCTATGCCCCTCACAGCAACGTGTGGTCAGAGACATGTTATCGAGTTGGACAGACGCGATGGGTGAAGCAATGAGCGACGTCAAAATCATCTAGTCGCAATTTGCTCCAATTCTCAATGGCAATGGACGACGATGATGTTAATCACAAAGTGGGAATTCTAGGACGTGATAGAACTTATAGAGTGCATAAAACTCGGAAATGGTAGTGTAGGGCACACTTAGTTTTACTTTTACCTATCTACCTAAGGGAACGAAATTTCTAGTTGTATAAGAATATAAATTGACTCAAAAGCACTGGCGACAATGCCGGTAATAAGTTTGTGGGAAAGCTTATACCTATGTATAGTTATTCGGTGATTTTTCAACGATCAGAGATTTATAAAAAGCAAGTTAAAAGGAAGAATGGAAACCAGTTTTTGTAATATCATTTGTTTTCAATTAAAATTTAAATGATTTTCCTGTCTTTGTTTGATTTTGGGTTTGATCAGATCCAATAAAGGTACTTCCAGCACCATTCTTTTAAGGAGTAATAAAGATTTTTCATTTATTATTATCCCATTTCATTTTATATTTCTTCGGAACGATTTGTAAAACAATTTGTAACGCCAACAAATTCGATAATTCCATTGTGGATTCCTTCCCACTTGAAAAGCTTAGACGATTTGTTTTACTCAAGTACCATCGATGGCCTATAGATGACAACAATCAGTAATAAATGGTGGTTTATGACAGCTAAAATACTTAGTAATCACAAAGACAGAATAGATGGTAATGCAATCAGCATAGTAGAAGCTACCTGAACCACTATTACCATATCCTGCTGTGTGTATACTCGTCCAGGAGCCATTATAAATGTTCTTGTACTGTCATACTGCCCTGTAAGGTGCGCCATTTAATCATTAGCCATCCGGTATTGTTGTTGATACTTGATCTTGAACAAATTGAAAATAAAGAAAAATACAGATATCCAAGTAACCAACAAGAGACACGTCTACTGTTACAAGTTGCTCCAAGTTGCCTGGCGAAAAACTTTTCAAGACTTTACATTTCGCCATCGACCAATATTGATGTATTTATTTATTTTTTGGGAGTGCCAGTGCTGCTGCTTGGCTTGTGCCAGTGTCGAGTATCCTTCGGCAACTTTGACTTTTTGTGTGTGCGAGTAAGTACTTGAAATGTCTGCGACTACTTTAGGAGGAGGTTACCAACAGTAATAAAGCGAATGAATAACAATATATGTATATAAAAGAATAAAACTGAAACTCAAGTTGACTGACTCCAACGCCAGTTGATGGGTAATTGCATGAACATATAGACAAATTGGACGAAGCCCAGAATTGCAAGGAGTCCTTTACCCTCTTTGGGTTAACAAAAGCTTTAAAATAGTACACTCGTAGTATATTACAATATTATAAAGTATGTAAAACAGGCATTTAACATGGTCATGAAATAAGAATCCTGAAGGCATGCAACATCAACGCTCTGTGGACGACTTACAAAATCTTGTCTGTCTGTCTGCAGTTTGTAATACGAGAAGGCATTTATATCCCCTGGCTAGACTCGCTTAGCTATAGAAGGTATTATTATGTAATGGTTATGATGTCTAGGCTTATGACAATGGCAAAATTACCTTTAATTTTGATGTCACCATTTCACATAGACAATATTTTTACTTATTTGATAAGATATGATGATGATGATGCCTGTCTGTGCTCCCGCAGTAGGAGAATTTATTATTGATTCATAATTATGATACTCTTGTTTAAAAATCTCATCTCAAAATCTAAATGATGAGAGGATATAAGTTTCATGCCAATAATTGTAAAGTTTATACACTTTAAAATAAAGTTTTTCAACAGATAAAGTATCTTTCAACTATTTTAAATAACTAGTACAATAATTAAAGGCAAGTCAATAGTAACGATATATTGTATTAAGAGGCATGCCTAATGATATTATGCGATTCACTTAGCTGCTAAAGCGTTCAGTCTACACACTTACTCACTATTCATCTCTCATTATACTTTAATCTTGAACATTTATGCACATTTTCGAAAAGGTTTTGCAACAATGTAATAAGTTCAACAAACGATAATTAACAGGCGCAGATACAATTGTATACTTTTATATACGTATCTTCTATGTAAGTATGAACACAAACGTGCATGCATGTATAGCTTTCAATAACAATACTCGTAGGCGTCTCTGACCCTATACGTAACCCACCATTACTCTCATATCTTCCATTCTCAGCTACTTAGGCTCGTTATTAGCGCAATCAAGTAAACCCAAACCAAACCAAACGAAACCAAGCCCAGTTAAGTCCAATTCAGCCCATCTCAGCCTATATCGGTTTGCTCTGAACTGTTTCTCTATGACCAAAAATCAATTTGGCTTGAAAGCATTTTAGGTACAAGGTCCAACCATCTAACTAAAACTCCTTCTACTCATTACTCAACATCACTATCAGACATGGTATATTTTATATGGGGATACGAGTATGAGTACTCGAGTCATAAATGCAAGCATAGAATCCGTAATGAATGTTGCATTGCTTAGGCACCACCAACGCCATCATCGCCACCGTGACCATGCCATCATTGCAGGGTTATAAAAAAAAAAAACTCAAAGCGGGTGTTTGGGCGTGCCAACATACAGTAGGTGGTTATATAGTGAGATATAATTATTCATGATATTTACAATGTTCTGCTTCTTTTTTTTTCGCTTGAATTTACACCTTTGAATACCGCAGAACATTATTTGGATTTTTTCTTTTATTTTTTATATTTTTGTTTCAGACACAAGATACAGAAGCATAGAGGTAAAAGTTGTTGTATACATAAACCTTTGGTTAGTTTAGGTAGAAGGTTAAAGCATTTCAAATTTGTTGATAGCTGAAAAATAAAAGAAAAAAGGAAATTGGAAAACAAAAGTAATAACAAAAAACAACTCAGTGAACTGGAATAGGGTATTGTATGATGAGTTCTTTTCTAAGCTATTACACATGTGTTCATATATTGTACATGGTATTTTCACTTTATCATGATGTTTCCACAGAATATTTACAGACGTAATCATTATTACAAAAAGTTATCTTTTTCATTTGTTCACCTGTTTATAAACTAACATAACTTATATTGTAATTGGATGGTGATTTGAGTTTATCTATAGAAAAATTGTGCATCTCTGATCTAATTTCAATTAAATCAAAAAAAAATTTGTTCATGATTGGATCCACTCGAAGCAATATTTTGTAAGGCCCTTCATAAAAAATAGTTAGTAGTATACATATGTAAAATCTAACTCTTATGATCCGCACATCTACATAAATATTAAACCAATCGAACATTTATATACTAAGACAATAAATTAACTTCACAGCTTTATAAGGATACATTACAATATATCCAAGTATGATATCGATCTGACTAATGCATAAATAAGTGCCAGAGAAACCTTAACAAAAATCATAGATCTCATCAAAAAAACAAAAATTGGTTATATTTACTCTTTTTAGGGTTCACAACCCAAAGGGTCCCAAAGGGAACCTAATTGCAAGGACTTCGTTGTCCGTCCGTCCTTCCGTCCTCTCATGAACCGTTACAGCGAGTTGAAATTTTTACGGAATGTGTAGTTCTATCCGGGCATCAGCAACAATTCCGAAAACTAAAATATTTTCAAAAACTTAGAGGGGTCCCCATATAAGAAAGATTTTGGTTTGTATGGCAGCTATACGACTCAATTACCCCACGATTTTGAAATTTGGTTAGTTCGTGGCCATACATCAAAAACTTATATTTTCGAAATTTCATTTTGATCGCATCACTAGGGAGGATACCTTCCATACAAACCCCCCTTAAAATTCAGGTTCTTATTAGAAAAACTTTTTTGCTTTTTATCCTATCGAACTGAAATCTAGACACTATAAGTTTCTGATATAGGAACTGTATATATATTGGAATCAGCCAAATCGACCAACTCTGCGTGGTACATTTGTAGGAATCAGTAAAATCGGACCACTAGGGGGAGTACATTCCGTACAAACCCCAATCTGGTACGGAACCCTCCGTGTACGAGTCTGACTCGCACTTGGCCGATTTTTTTAAATTACTTTATGTAAGAATATTGGGCTTATCATTAAATTTACAAATTTTTGTTTGTTTTTCAATCAATAGATTTGATCTAACAGATACGGTTCAACTGCATTGCTATTATATTTATTTGAATAAAATCTTATTATTGTTTTTACGTACCCCTGGCCTTGTGATTCAGAATCTTTTAATATGTTAGCGCAAGGATTCTTAGAATTGAGTGTGACATAATATTAATGAACTGGAAATTGCTTCGAATTGTTTTAAAATCAAAGCAAATTAGTTTTAAATCATTCTTCATAGATCTCAACATGAAAGATACTGCTAGATCATTCTTCTTTTGATTGATTCACAGTTCCCATACCTCAGCACCTATCCCATCTTTTGTTTTTGAACCAAAAGTGAATAATATGGGCAAGAGACTCAGATGTCAATTCGTTTCCCATTTTCAAGTGCACACATTCCAGAAATTCCATTAAATTTTATGTATCATGTTCATATGGTATCTAGGAAGATCTGTAATGGGGTTAGCTAGCATTTACATTTATCCTTGGCTAGATATTGGGAGTACAAATTAGTTCGGTCCGTTTTCAAAAGATGGCTCCACCTGCAAGTTCTGGCCGATTTTGGAAGCGATTACATATTCCATTGGAAAGGTTTGACATTTGTCAACAATAATTAGTATGCATCAACGTCTGTTTCTGACAACAACATTGTTTTTTGCCTCTTCGAAAATGTCCGGATTTGTGTTAAATAAACAACATTTTCTTTTTTAATGGGAAGAAAAGTGCAGCTGAAGCCCATTGAATGCTTGAGGAAGTTTATGGTGAATCTGCTCCGACCGATAAGTTATGCAGAGAGTGGTTTCGATGCTTCAAAAGTGGTGATTTTAGTGTCGAAGACAAAGAGCGTCCTGGCCAACCCAAAAAGTTTGAATTGGAGGCTTTACTTTATCAAGATCCGTGCCAACACAAACTGAACTCCCAGAATCGTTTTGAGTGACTCAGCAAGCAATTTTCCTTCAGTTAAAACAATTGGGATTTATTCAAAAACAAGGATAATGGGGGTGCCGTACGAGTTGAAGCCCAGAGATGTCGAAAGGCGATTTTTCGCTTCGAAACTGCTTCTTGAAAGACATCAAAGGAAGGGTTTTTTGCACCGGGTCGTAACTGGAGATGAAAAATGGATATACTACGATAACCCCAAGATGAAAAAATACTATGCCAAGCCTGGTGGGACGAGACGGGTGTGGTATATTATGAAGTACTAAAACCAAACGAAACCATTTATGCGGAACGTTATCGACTACAACTAATGCGTTTGAGCCGAGCATTGCGTGAAAAACGGCCAGAAACGGCCGAAAGGCATGACAAAGTGATTTTGCAACATGACAACGCTCGGCCCCACGTAGCTGTAACGGTCAAAAATTACCCGGAAATGCTGAAAAGGAAGGTCTTACCCCACCCGCTGTATTCCCCAGACCTTACTCCTTCCGGCTACTGGCTTTTTCGACGGATGCAAAACGATTTGGGGGGTCACCGATGCGGGTCTTTTGAAGAAATCGAAAAATCGCTCAATGATTGTATCGAGGCCAGGGAGGACTCATTTTTTAGAGATGGTATTCGAAAATTACCAGAGAGATGGGAAAAGTAGTCGCTTCCGGCGGACAATACTTTGAATGATGTATTTTTTTCTTTTTTTAATAAAAAAAACACTTTTTTGAACACAAAAAAACGGACCAAATTAGTTTGTACTCACTTACTTGTGCCTCGATTACTTTTACTATTAACATTATAACCTTTTCTTATAATTTCTTAATAGGTATTTTGGTGAAAGGTATTCAATTTTCGATGTAGCCATTGTTGTTTGTTTGTTTTTTTTGTTCTATTTAGTAAGTAGTAACTAATATTTTTGAAATTCATGAAAGAAATACTATGTATATTGACATAAATAGAAGATACATAGAATAAATATCAAGAAGCATATAACAAAGAACAATGCTGAAATAAACGTTTTTGATTTGATGAATTATGATTGATAGATGAGCTGATGATGATCAAGGACTTTTATATTCCATTAATGCAATAAGTATATTTATGGCTGAAATACGCACATAAGCATTAAGTCCAAATCATCTATAAAATAAGCGATTTAATAACCGAAATTCATGTTTGATTTATAAAGTCGTTATTCATTATTTTATACACATTTATCAATCAATTGTCCTTGCAAACAAATGCTAAACAAGTATTGTTGTACCTATACTATGTATTTTACGTGTATATAAATTTATATCTATCAATAAAATTATTGAGATATTTTCTCCTCCATTTTTACATTTGGTTGAATTATTAATTAAGACTTTGTATATACTATGTATTATAATATAAACATATCTTTTATTTTCAATATGATATTCCATGTGTGAGTAGTCTTGAGTCAATTTTAATGTTTATGATGCCTGGATCAAATCCCTTAATTGATAATGAACCATTGAAACTTTAATTTAGTGTCCATGATTTACACATCAGCCAACTGAAAACCCCTCAAAATGATACTTATTTGATTTATTTATAAATCGTGGAATTTGGAAAACATCCATTGAAAGTTTTGGATTAAACAAATTATTAGCGTTAATTAAGCATGAAAAATACTTCTATTCTTTCTGTTTGATTCCATTCTTTTTTTGTGCACGATTTGCAATTTTAAAAAAAATCTGCTGGGAGCAAATTTCCTTTTGGGGTTTCAGAAGCATATGCTGCTGTGCGATGAACGTAGGAAAATCTGTTTATGAATTATGGTGGCAATTAGGTTTCATGGTCAACAAAACAAAAAAACAAAAAAAAAAAACTCAAAATGTAAGAATGGAAAAACCAAAAAACGGAAAACCAAGGGAGGCTAAAAAGAAAAAAGGAAATGTTAACGATATAAAGGCAACGAAAATAAGAATAACGAAGCAAGTTGAATCGAGTTGTGATTTGTTGGGTCTCATTGCAGGAAGAAGTTTGAGGATATGGATGAGAGCAAATAAAGACTTTAAGCTTTTACATTTTTTAATAATAAAAGCACACACTTATGTGCTTAACCCTTTGCTACCCAGGAGAGATACAAAGAAGCAGTCATATAAAGAAAATAAAATAATAAAAATAAATAAAAAGTAAAGAAATATATATCAGCGTTAAAATGAGCTTCGCTTGACTTGATTTCATTTGGTTCGGTTGGTTGGATTTGGCTTTGTCCTAACCAAAGACGCACACCGCTTTTATCCTTGCTTCGTTGCCTGTTATCCGTCCTTACTTCCATGCATCCATTCGTCCTTCATTTCTTCCGTTTTTGCCACCCTATCCTATCTGAATGGTTATTTGGCTGCGTGACTACGGCACTCTTCCGCTTTGACCGTTGCCATCAATGCCAGCGCCATCATTTTATGCCACATTATCCTTTGTGCTGTTGCTGTTGCCTTTCCTTTGGTCAAGTAATTTATTTATTGCCACATAATAAATCTGCGTAGAAGACATTGTTCGTGTCAAAAGTGCTCGTCCACATCCACGTTCTCATAGTTAAGACCGCCAGCACCAACCCCATCCTCATCACCACTATTAAACTCATTCATTTACACTCTTTCGCTCGTATGTTTGTGACGTCGTTTGTTTGTTACCAACTCCTCCTTCTTCATTGCTGGTATTCTGCTCTTAATGTGCGCTTCGGCTCATATACTATTGTAGTTTTCCTCACAATAACTACTGACCCACTGAGCTAGTAAGTCGGTGCCAGAAAGAGTCGCCGGCAGACTATCGTACCATGCCAAGGCAACTCAAGTTGGAAAAAAGTCAAGCCAACGCAAGCCATGTTAAGAGCAGAGCCATTGCTTTCCGAGTGTTGCCATATCTTTTAATGTTTTCATTCTTTATTGCAGTGTCATTTAACCAAACTGTTGTTAATAGCCATGTGTGGTGACAAACCCAACTTAACCCAACCCAAACCCACTACTCGACCCTAGGCCAACACACAGCCAACGCTAAAGAAACGCCAACAAACCCAGCGCCCTTCGAACTAGTTCAGTTCTTCAATTCAGTTCAGCTCAGTATAGTTTGGTTTGGTTTGGTTCGGTTGGGTTGGTTTGTTGCCTTTACTAACTATCACTACTACTTCTACTTCTGCCACGATAGATTAAACACTGAAGACTTATCAATGTACGAGTACAACGTATGTATATATATGTATATATATATATATATACTCGTATATATGCATTTGTTAAGTTTATATATTTTCCCTGTCTGTGTGATTGTGGCCAACGAAGTGTGTCTCACATTTCAAGTCTTCAGAAGGCGATATCAAACTCAAGCTACATTAACTGACCTTAAGTTTTGTTGTCCTTAAACCAGGCATCATTTGTGCCATTCTGAAACACTTAGGTTCAACGTAAGTGTAGCCTTTGCAAGAAAATCAACTAACTTTCACATAGTAAAAAAAAAAAATGCCAACAAAGTTTATTAGAGTCATTATCATCATTGTCGGTGATGGTGACGATATATGTGCTGGTGGAGACATCGATGGCAACGTCTTGAAAATCAATAATGAAATTCTCTGCTTACTCACTCAGTGTCAGTTGCATGCGTGAGACACAATTAAACCAGCGAATAGCAGTTATTGTCTTTCATCTTTTGCTTTTTAAGATAATTCGAATTGAGTGCAGGTAATTTGTTATATCTCAATCGGAAATACAAAAGAATTTATCATTTTAATTCTCACAAAAGTTTCAATCGTCATCTTTTCCCCATAAATAGAAAATTTTGTAAAATTATGAATATAAAATGGGCCAAGTGCGAGTCAAACTCGTATACGGAGGGTTCCGCACCAGATTGGGGTGTGATTTGACTGATTGCAAAAAATATACCGCGCCTATATCAGAAATTTATAGTGTCTAAATTTCAGTTCAATAATCCAAAAAACAAAAAAGTTTTTGAATAAGAACCTGAATTTTAATGGTGGGTTTGTATGGAAGGTACCCCTCTTAGTCGGCCGAATTAAATGATTCCAACAGATGTATAGCGTCTATATCCAAAACTTATGGTGTCTAAATTTCAGTTCGTTAAAATAAAAAACAAAAAAGTTTTTCTAATAAGAACCAGAATTTTAATGGGGGTTTGTATTGGAGGTACCCTTCTTAGTAATCAGATCAAACTAACTGTATAAGTTTCTGATATATAGCTACTAAACTTCCAAATTTCAAGTTCGTGGGATTACTGGATCGTAAAGCTGCCATACAAACCAAAATGTTTCTTGTTTCTTTTAGTTTTGTTGCTAATGCCCGGATAGAACTACACATTTTGAAAATTTCTACTCTCTAGCTATTACGGCTTATGAGATATGACCTGAGGACGGACGGACGGGCAACGAAGTCTCTGCAATAGGGTTCCTTTTGGTACCCTTTGGGTCCGGAACCCTAAAAAGTAAAACAGAGAGTTCGATTGATCTAATTTATTGTTAAAACTAAGTGCTTTAATTTGTATGATCATTATTCAATGTTTTATTGTTAAGCTGTCAACTGATCCGGTGATTATCACAAATGAAATGCATATCAAACTTGATAACTAAAGAAAATATTTGCAGTCTCAGAGTTTGTTGGTTAAGATTAAAAAGAGATCTTGTCATTGTGGTTGTAATATACTGTTTATTAGTTTATTAGCTCTTATATGTAAATAGAAAGAATCTAGAGATTGTGTAACTCATGCAGCTTTAAAACGTTGATATGCTTATAGATGAGATGTATGTATGTATAAAGATTACACGATGTATGCTACCTCTCCTACCTCCATCCACATTGACTCCCCCATTCGCCATCACTCGACACTACACTGCTCCACTTTACTAAACTTGTTTGCGAGAAAAAGCCGCAATTAAAAGGCAACTTAAAGAAGGCAGTAAATATTTAAACTGATTGGGTGATTCATTGAATGAGCGGAGTGAGGGGCTGCGTGTTTGATGGGCCGAGGAACTGAGGGGAGTAATGAATCGAGCTTGCATCGTGAGTGTTGTTATAAAAAAGAATAAAACTTGACTAGCAAATGAACGAAAAAAGAAAGTACGCCTACAAAATGGTAATGGGCGTTAAAAGCACACACTCACGTACTTCACCACACATAAACTCACATACTAAATACATATGCGAACACACTAAGCACACACAGACGCACATATACATACACACAAAGAAGAGCAAATTACGAAAGAATGAAAAAAGACTTCACTTACACGATTTTACAAAACGTGCCAAACACGTCGTCCTCATCCTTTCGTAATTTGTGCATTTAAGAGTTAAAATGCAACCATGCGCATGAGGGCGAAAATAAAGTGTGTGTTCCTGACAAAACGTGAGGAGTGTGGATGGAAAGGGAAGATGGTTTTAAAATTCTATGCAAAAGAATGAAGTACATACATACAGATACAGATACCATAACATATGTAAGTAGTATCTATGAGTGGTAATATCACAACTACGATAAGCTAATAAATTAATGTTGTTAATAAAATAATATACACATAATTAAAGAGAGTTCAGCCTCATTTAAAAGGTTCCATCTGTTATTCTGGATGCTAAATACTTGTTTTCATACCTCTTTTGGTGATTCGGAATGATTCAGTTTGGATTCCGAGAAAGACATGGTACTCCCGAACAGGCTCATTGGGTTGTCCAGCAAATTATTGACTAGTTGGAAAGCACTCAATTATGTAGTGTCGCATTACTAAACTTACAACAAGCCTTTTGATAAGTCTGGCATGAATGTTTCCTCTATAAATTACAAATCATTATACCTGCTCCACAGTTCCCCGTTCTGAAAAGGTTTCCTCTAAACAGGGGCTTTATAGTGGCGGTCAAAAACGATCAATCAAGCACAGTTCCTTTCTCTAATCTCGCCAGCAACATGCTTTCTCCGTCTTCGGATCAATTATCTGTGCCAATATATCCGGACGATTCAGCGATATTAGCATCTTCAAGTTCTATTTAATGGATATCTTCTTCCGAAGAGAAACCATCACTATTTCCTAGGTTTGCACTTAGACAATAAAATAAAATGGGCTCAACATGTAGGAAGCATCCAGTCAAAGTGTACTGTCAAAACCAAGAAACTCGACCAGAACATAAAAAAAACACCAAATTAATGACGAAGTATTAATTAACAAAATTTTTATTGCTTCTATATAGACATAAGGCTTGCAGTTATGAGGTACTACTGTACCTTCCCATAAAAAAAAAATTCTAGGACCTGCAGAATAAAATATCCCTGTGATTTCAAAACGCATATTGTTTATTTTTATCTATATTTATCAGAATATTGTTACTGTTGCAATACAACAATACAATATAAGTGATCTGATTATTGATATTGCCTACTAGAAATTAGTGAAAACTTTATTTTACAAAACTAAAAACTTCTGTTAACCTTGATTCCCCTTTAATATTTTTGATTTCATTCATTTGTGAAATTAATTCCGAGATATTCGATGGAAGAAATACGGAAACACACAAAATTCCTAAGGCAATAGAGGCTGGTATTGTTCTTTTAGGGTTTTTAGAATATTGATTATATATCGTGATAGCTTAGAGCCATGTAAAAAAAAATGTAAAATTTAAATAGATTACACACACATACGAGTATTTAAATAAGTTTATTTTATGAAATTGCAATAATTTATCTATTTATGAAAGAATGCAGAAAACAAATTAAAATTATTTAATCCATAAATGTTTATATACAAACATTTTTCCGTACTGAGTTCGGTTCCAAGAAACACGGCTAACGGATAAACTGATATTAAAGGTTCTCTGAACCATCAGTGTCACTACTAGTAATATTGGCTAAAATTTGAAATTTATTTCAATTTTAAAACAAAAAAAAATGCGAATAAATAAATTAAAAACAATAACAATTAACTTTTTAATTTTATTGTAATATTATGAATCGTTCTTTCTAATACGATTTCTTTTTCTCATTTCAGGTATGTTTCTGTGATAATCAAATGAAAAAAGAATCTATTGTAATGTGAAACATTTTCCAACAAAAAGGTATACAAGACGATAATTGATGACAATTTTTAGAGTCTCTTCATAAGAATTTTTTACGTGTAAAGTATTTTGTTATATTGTAATCAATCACTTAATCTGTGTATATAATATTTGGGCAAGATAATAAAAAGTCAAGTAAAAAGAAGATTAACTTCACCTATGCCGAATTAAATACCCTCTTCACTCTTAATTATACTGATCATATGATAATTTTTTATATAAGTACATATGTAAATATATATGTAAGTTAATCTTCTTTTTACTTGTTTTCTCTTATTTATTTTAACTGAGTGCGCACAAGAGTATTGCCCTATTCGTTCTTTTCTTTCTGCGTTGTTGTACAGAGAAGCATTGTTGTAGCTTTTAGAGGTAATAATCTTTTTAACTTAATAATTTAAAATAATATATGTTTTATTTTTTATGATTTCTAGTTTTCTAAAACCATCAACAAAAATTGTCATTCGTTGTTTGTTGTTGTAGTTGTTGCTGTATTTTTTCCTCTTATTGTATTGACAAGATTCATTGACTACATAGGCTGGACAATACACTCACGATATTGTGTTCTCGAAATTGTTATTGTTTTTGTTGCTGTTGAAAAACCATACACACAAATTTTTGCTCATTGCTGTTGTTATTGTATTTATTATTAAATAACGGGAAAGCTAGTTTTAACTAAGTTTTAACTTAGATTGTGTAAACTCATGGAATGTTTCATAATTAATTGAATTAAAACCATTTCCGCACACAATTACAAAACTTATACATATAATGTGATCAAATGTCTATCTTTGAAAAAATTCTTGCAAACAGGACACGTTAGACAGAGCCAGCAAGCGC
Source organism: Amiota minor (assembly GCA_037043295.1). Classification (NCBI taxonomy): domain Eukaryota; kingdom Metazoa; phylum Arthropoda; class Insecta; order Diptera; family Drosophilidae; genus Amiota; species Amiota minor. The sequence goes on from JBAMAW010000945.1 coordinate 23,229, forward strand.
GCCTTCGTTTCATAATGCAATCAGCGCACAAAACATGCCCGCATTTTTTTAGGAGCACCGGTTGGCGATACCGCATAGGCTGCAAACAATCAGGACACAAAAATTCACATCCACATTGTAAAGGTCCTTCGTTTTTAGGCACTTTTTCCGGAGGTGTGCAAGTTGCCTTATCCGCAGTACGTTTCTTTCCACTATTATTGTTACTCATAATGCAGCAATAAATCAAATATCAGGGTCTGCAAAAATAAAACGAATTACTGAAATTATAAATCTGATAAACAATAGAACAATAGAACCGGGAGAGATAAGAAAATGTTCTGTGTTCTGCGTTTTATATACAAAAACGTAACTTACTTTTATTGCCCAACGTGTAAAATGTGATACTTTTTTCTTTAATAAGCTTTTTCTTTCTTCTTAACATTCACCACTGATCATTGCGCGCCAACATCAATGCAATATGAGAGAAGTTATTCGTTTGTAGGGCGTTTGCAGTGAAAGACGGTGCCGTTCACAGTACCGGCGTTACGTTGTCTTTTGTTTTGGTTATTAGTACATACATGTCGAACGTCCACGCACGTCGCGCTAAGTTGGAACATAAAATTGGTGGAAAATATATGATTCAGGACAATATTTGTTAAAATTTTCACAAAAAGTTTACAATTTAAAATTTATTGATGCGCAACAAAAGTTACTGAAAAACTTCACACCATTGGAAAAAATTGTAGTAGACCTGAGAAAACAGGTTATAGCGCCGGTGATCAAGAAGTTGTTCTAGTTAAAAAATCTTTTTTTTTCATCTGATCTTGTAATCACTGGGTAAACACTATAGCATTGCGAAAAAATCATTGATGACCATACACCACACTGCTTGCTTATCTTTTGTTTACATCGAACTTGAAACTTGCGGCTATGGTGATCGAAACGCTGTACCGGCAGTCGCGTCAACGCAAGCAAGCGAAGTGGAAAAAGTATGTGAAAACAAGAAAGAACGATCACTGCACATACAAACAACAACGAGTGCAGGTACAAACGACTACCGCATACATACACGAAACGAAGCGAAGAGAACAAAACGGCACGGCTACGTATAGGCAGCAAAACGGTTCTCTCACAACATAAGGAAAACAAGGAAACGAAGCTAAGCACAAAACGGACAGGCCAAAGTTGTGGCGCAAAGAAGTTTTGCATAAAACGGACAAGCCAAATTTGTGGCGCTAAGAAGTTGTGCATAAAAGGGTAAACAAAACAACGAAACCGAATAAAGTATCATCATAGGCGAGACGGCGCCATAGTTTGTAAAGGAAGCAGCGGTGGTATCGAATAAAAGAAAAAAAAAAATTGGCAGTTGAGTGTGCGAATTCGAACAGAGTGGTTGTATTTTTTTCTGATTAAAGATGTGTATAAAGTTGAGTGCGTTGCGCGTAGCTGACTTAAACGTACTGCGTGTGCATGATATATCGATGAGTGGCAACAAAACGACCAATATTGCAGAATTTACAAACGTACTGGGTTCTGACAAAGTCGAAGTGGAGGATTATGAGATTAGCCGGTGTGAATCAAACACTAACATGCAAAAACAAGTGGATGAGCTAAGGGCAATGATGGAAACTCTAACTCAGATAGTCAAAGCCTTGACTGTACAAGGTCAGGGGCCAGGAGTCACAGATCGACAAGAAGGCATGGCAACGGTACATTAAACGGCAATGACAACGAATGTCAACCCAACCCAATCACCAGCCTCAATGAGGGCAATATCAGTACAATGCGGCAATTCACAGAATGGTGTCAATGTGCGTGATTTGATCGGACTTACTACCAGATTTTGATCCAATAAAAGTGGGCATAACGGCAAAGCAATTTTTATGCAAAATGTAACAGTTACAAATGGCGTATTCATGGACCGATGAGATCCGATCCTGCTCAACATAAAATGAAAGGTGTAGCAAAGATATAGCTAGATGCTCATTCAGTATTCCAAAGTTGGCAGCAGTTTGTGAGCGCATTAGAATCCGATTTTCCGTCAGTAGTGTGCACAGCGGATGCACACAGAGAGATGATGCGACACAAACGCAAGCAACAAGAAACGTATATTGAGTACTTTTACGAAATGCTAGCGATTTGGCGACGCGCAAATATAGATGAACGCTCGATTAATTCTTATATAATTAATGGCCTCAATGAACCCGAGACAATAACGGCATTGTTGGCAAGAGACATCCGGACGAGTTCTGAGCTATTCAGCAACGAGTCGCTACATCAAATCAGAATAATAATGGTAAACCAGCAGAAGGGGGTATAACATCAACATAAATGGTTTGAAATGCTACAACTGCAACCAATTTGGACATTTTGCATCTAAATGCCCAGAGCCGCAGCGAAAGCCTCGCTGTTCCAAATGTTTGAAAGTGGGCCACGACTAAAAGGACTGTAAATTAATAAGTCCAGCAGTTGTACAACTCGATGTGTTAGATAAATCAGAATATCCACCCATAATGGAAGACTTTAAAATCAACGGACTCCAGTATCATGCATTTGTGGATACAGGTAGTGAGAACACATTAATCAAGAGGTCAGCTGTTCCAGATGGAGCTATCAAGCAAGAGTCATACAAACGGTTTAAATGATTCGGAGTATCTATAGTTGAAACAACGCAATGTATTCAATCAGAAATAGAACGCAACGATCGGATAAGAAAGACAACCATACATGTGGTTCCTAATGAAATTTTGCCATACGAAGTGCTGTTAGGCAGAGACATAATATGCCAAAATAAGAAGCAGGAGAGGATGAATAAAACGCTTCTCAACGCACATTTCTGGCAACCGGATCATCCAGGCCTTGGCAGAAGAAGAAGTGACCGAACCTGATGTTGAAGTAAAGCGATTGCAAGAAACGAGTAATATCGCCCCAGAACAACAGAAATGGAAAGACAGATTCGACAAACGACATTCCTTACCACACAAATTTGAAGTAGGTGACCTCGTTGTTATTGATTCAAAATCAGCAAGTACAGGTGAATCGCACAAGCCATACACCGTCACAAAAATTCTAGGCAACTATCGTTACATTGTGCAGGACCTACCAGAACGATCAAAGGCTTTACTTGACACATGTAAATCATCTAAGAAACATCAAGTTGGGTATAATGCAAATTTGCGCTCAGCTCCAACAAAAGTATAAAATTATTTAGGAGTTTTTGAAAATTGCAACGACTATTAAGGAAGAGATGGAATTTAGACACAACAGAGACAGTGCTATAATTAGTCAAAACTAAATCCCACAACCTGTGGTGATTGACTACAAAATTCATTTGGAAAGAGGAAGATCAAGCAGCCTATCAACGAATTCATGATGTCCCAATGGAGCAGCGTAGTTTAAAAGCCCGAAAAAAACACAGAAATATTGGGTAAACTAAAACCACCTAACACGACCAACAAATATCGATTTCCAGTACTAAATAGCTACGAAATGATGCATGAAGTTTCCAAACACGAGGCACGAAGAATATAAGAGCACGTAACAAAAATCGCAATAAGAAGAAAGGCTGATATGACAGTAATAAATTCAATATCAGCTGGCAAAACAATTGGAAGAGATTCGGAGCGTATATTTCATTTTATTGCAATAAGAACTCCACTCCTCGATGCATCCGACGACATTGATTCCCGAGAATTTCATTATTGAGAACATTAGATGTATGCCATGCCTCTGAATGTAATGATATCAGCCTCAAAAGGCAAACTATCCCTATACACTTTGTTAAGCTTGCACACTAGTCCTGTAACATTCTGATATTGAAAAGAGATCTGCTCTAGGCTGGAAGTAAGTTTTTTGAAGCCATGTTTGGAACAAAAGATGAACTTGGACTAGATCTCATATTTTTCTCAACTTTGAATTGTTGAACAACCATATTTTTATGGCAGAATTTAGGGTTGCACACTTCAGGGAACGCTTCAGAAGGCACTTTTGTTTTAAACGACGAGATATTCCTCCACATTTGATCAGATTCAATAAACCTACTGATGTACTCATAGGTACTTAGTACCACAAGACAACCTAGAATGGAAAACTTGTTTTCAAGGGCCACTACCGACAAGATAGGTGATAAATCCACATTTAAAGTTACACTATCACTTGATGAAGGTAATGATAAAGACGCCAACATTGGCGCAAGAGGCTCAGGTCCGGACGTGTACCACCATTAATGGCAACATTTCCAGAATTGTGGGGCATGTCAGTAAGGGGTACAGAGTTATTTAAATGAGAAGGTGGCAGGAAAAGAAGGGGCAGGGGGCAAATGGAACTAATAATTACTGAGTATATCAGCATCCGAATCAAAATCTAAGGAAAGTTGCTTAACTGCGTTATTAAGCAACGAATTAAAAAAGACTTTATGAGCAAAATCAAATCACAGATACACAATTCACGTACAGTGAAAGACGAACGCAAATGAGACAAAAGAGTAAGTTAGCTTGTCGTTTTCGAAAGCAGGTACAATCTTAACAAGCCAATGTAATAGGATCCTGCGAGCTTTGTTTGTAAACAAGTTGGTCTGTTCTATACGTCAGCGAACATGCATACGATAGCAATAGCAACAAATAGCCAGCAAAAATAACAAAAGGAATAAAGAAAAAATCTATAAAAATGTGACCCCTAAAAAATACTTTACTTTTTTATTTATTGAGATTTTGATGCAAAAATCTAAAAAAAATACAAAACCAAATTTACAACTTTTCTGGTGGAATATCCAAAACTCTTTTAATTTGGTCTATAACAAACACAAAAACTAAAAGCTAGTCAAGCCATTCTCAAGATAACAACATTTTCATAATAAGGAAATTATAGTTTTTGCATCATTTTCAATTTCCCCTTGATTAATCGATTTAATTTTCGGTCCATGGAGAAAACTCGGAAACTCTGATAAATCCCGATGCACGTTTGCACAGTTTTTAATAAGATTATTAATACATTTTCTCAAAGAAGAGACCTGCAACGATTCTTAAAATTTCGATCACCCTCGAACATTGACTCGTACTCATTTTGATTTTGCTAGTTTGGTTGAATGAAAAGAAGCGAGCGATTGAGCATGAGCATTTATCGACGAGATCATTTGTGAGCTTGGCGTGTTTTTTCTGCTTCGCGGTATTAATTCGTTATGAGTGCTTAAACTCTTATCAGTTTCAATTTGTTTCAAAATTTTATTACTGGTGCATAAACGTGAATTTTCAATTACATATTTGTTCATTTATAATAATTATTATAATATTTGTTTTCTTCTGAACTTGTATTTTTTTTTTTTTTTTTTTTAGTTTTACATTAAGTCAAGTGCAACTACATTGTTTTTGTATTTTGAGCATTTCCATCTCTCTTTCTATTGTTATTGTTGTTTTACTTTTAAAATAGCTGCACTTGTTCCATATGTGGATTACTGATCATAGTATGTTATTTTTCTTTGTGTATAAATCCCAATTTAAATTTAACAATTTTTTTTCCGCTTTTTTGCCCTGTAGGAACTTGGTTCGATTTGACGTTATTATTATTATTTTTATTTTATTTTATTTCAGTCAATCATAATTGCCCCTTGTGTCTTTATAACAATACCTAACTCTCCCCCTCATTTCTTAGTACCTCATCTTACTTTGACATCGAATTTTTCTTTTGATTCTAACTCAGATCGAAGTAACTTATATTCAAGTTGCCAAAATAGCGATGTATTCTTTTTCTCAAATTTAATGCATAAATGTGCCTCAAAAACTATATAAAAGCATGAAGGCGATGTGGAAAGACTTTGCTCAGAAGAGGTAGACATGTCTGAAAACTTCAATTTATTGCAGTGTTGAAATACAATAATTCTTATTACAAATATCTTCATTTGTTTACACTAACAATGCAAATTCACTTTATACCAGTACAGAAGCTGAAAGATCAGTTTCTTTAGCTGCCAATATAAAATGTGAAAAACGCAATAGACTTGGACCAGGAGCAATTATTTGACTGCTGCTCCTCCCATAAAAGCCATCCATTTAAATTCAGGTATAATAAATAATTAATTTGTAAATGAATATTTTTATTTGCTAATTCTGTGCGTCTCAATCGACAATATGAGTACCTTCGTTCTTTTAAAATAAAACAGACATGAATATAGAAGCGTAAAATACATGTAATCTACATACTTCCAAGCATTCACATACGAGTATATACAGTTTCCGTGCTTTGACAAGAGCTGACTCAAACTTCTTTGTTGGAATCAAGTTCGAAATCAAAATTTTCATGTTCGGTTCAGATCGAGAGTCTCGTTTGAAACTTGACTTTGGTCATTCATCATACGATCAGCATTAGTTCCTGAACAAAGCAAACGTGTCGATCTTATTCGATTGCGAACATATAATTTTGGCTGCTACATTAAATCATAAAATTTCGATCGAAGCTTGTTGTTTCTGAGCGCTGAGTTGCTTTGATTGAATTTTTAGCAAAGGTGACCGATCCTGATCTCGTTGCAGCTCTCTGGTATACACGAACATGTTGATCAGTTAGAAAGTAAGAAGATGGAAGCGTTCCTTGGTTCACAATTCCTCAAACACAGTGTTTATAACCAGAATAATGCGATCTTTTGGGGCGTGGAAAGAGACAACGCGGCTACCCGACGTCAGAGGAAGATATAATCAAAAAAAGCTACTGTATACAAAATGTATGAGAAAATGAATTTTCTTAATAAATTTGTTTTTAGTGGATTTATCCGATGTTTTAGTTTAACTTATTCTGCTATTCGGGATGGCAACAAATCGAACATCAACCATCAAACCATAAAAATCAGTCCAGCCGTTCTTAAATTATAAGTGGAGTAACTAACACAACTTTGTTTTATCTATAAATGTATATAAGTACATAAATTTGGGGATATGTTCCAAAACTGTACAATCGTGTAAGATGGAAAAACTATATATATTGTATTTCCCCTAAAAACCGTGCATAAAAACTAAAACTGATATCCATGTTATTTATAAAATAAAAAAAAAGTTAATTTTTATTACAAAACCCGTTTATTATGGGCTGGACCATCGTCACGATACATCAAATTCTTCCACAACTGTCGGGTTTGCTTGAAGTGAAGAATTTCTATTGTTATTAAAGGCCGTTGTTGGTTTGTTTGTTATAAAGTTTGTTACTAGCAGCTGTTTTTGAAGTTTCTTATATAATTCTTGATATCCAGCTACACAAAACTGAAGATTGCGTTGAAATTTTAATGCACGCTCCATGTCATGATCATAAGTAAGAAAGTGTTGCTCCATGTTTGTAGCAAATTTCAAGCCTTTGATAATTAAATCAGCTGTTAATAACTTAACTTCACCTTCTACTTCGTCATTATCGGATTCTATGTTCTCATCAACTCTCATGACATCCATCAAATCGTCGTCATCCAAAGGGCTTTTTTGCCCAATTCGATTCGTCGATGTCAGTCGTTTCAATGTTGTTAAAACCTTCGCCACTTGTTGACTGTGATTTAGCTATAATTTCAGAGCAAACATCTGATATTTGTTCATCAAAACTTCCACTTTTGACGCATGCCCAACAAGCATATAAGGTGGATTGGCGCAACTGTTTGATGGCAAAAGAAGCATATGTAATACAATCCAGAATCGTAAACTTTTTCCAAGCTTCCACAACCGTTAAATTAGTTTCTTCCACTGAATTTAAACGCTTGCTTTATGTAGTGCATTTTAAATGCTGCTATAATACCCTGATCGAGTGGCTAAATCAGTGAGGTGGTATTAGGTGGCAAAAACCACAATTTAATATTTTGATTATTAATCACTAGATGGCTGGGGGCATAATCAACGAGTAAAAGTATTTGAATTCCAAACAAGAGCTAGAGAGCTGAAATTTTGCAAGAACATTTATTTTTACCATACGCAGTACATTTGTCGGAACCACCCGAATCGGACCACTAGGAGGGGTACCTCCCATACAAACCATCCATTTGATGTCATGCTCTTAAAAAATAAATTTTTTTTTTTGTCCTATCGAACTGAAACTTGGTCAATATCAGTTTTCAAGAGAGGCACAGAACATTAGTCAGAACCAGCCGAATCGGACCATAAGTTTTTACATTATTAAATGCGTGCCTTTTAAGAAAACCTGTCAGCCATCCATCACTTGCATTAAATATCAGATTCTTCGTTTCCTGAAGGCTTGTTGATGGCTCCAATTCCTGAAGTCGGCTGTACATTCTAAGTGATTTCTCTATTATAATTCTCGCATCGATAGGTATTACTTTTTTTTAGTAAATCTTCTATCCAGAAGATCATATGTTTTTCCGTTTTCTCCATCTTTTTTTCTTTGAATTTGTGCACCATCAAAGAATTCGTGTAAAAAAAAAGTATTCGTCTAAATTGTAAACCGTGTTATTTCAAAATCGTGTAACAAAAGATTTGGGTGTATATAAAAATTAACCCACAAAATAGTATGACGGCGCAAAACTCGAAAAGGGCTGGACCAATTTTGATAATTTTATTTTGCTGGACACTGAAGTTACCACTCAGGTTCTTTGCTACATTTGGATCCGGTAGCCGGCGCTGTTGTCCAGATATATATAGTTTTATGTATGATTTTAATTTTTATTTTTTTTTTTTTCAAAGAACAAATGAATCTTAATGCAACAAATTGCTTACATATTTTTTTTATTGTTTAAAATTAAATATACTACAATATTTTGAACTATTAAATTTAAAAAAAAAAAAAAACACTGCTAGATCAAGCACAAAACGTTTTATACGTTTCTTCGTTTGCATAGCAGCTTTTGGATAAGGGGGATGGAAAACTTCCATTTGATCTTGCAACACACCGAACTTCTGTCAACTTCAGTCATCACTTAATGATTTTAAAAACAAAGGTTTCCCAAACGTCGCCAACAACATCAACAGTCACGATTGGCTTAGCGAGCATGCTATCTTAGCTGCGTCAATGGAATCAATAACGACATTGAAAATTTCTGGTGCAGTTACAGAGTATAAATTCATTGATACAGTCGAAGATCAAGCTGTTAATTATCCAGTCGAATTTATCAATTTATTAGAGCAATTTGGAATGCCACCGCACAAACTGACCTTGAAAATTTGTTCACCAATAATGCTCCTTCGGAATCTGAACAAAGTTATGCAACGGGACCAGACTTTCCGTGAAAAACCTGATGCAGAATGTGATTGAAGCAACGATAATGAACGCCAAATAAAAAGGAGAAGACGTCCTGATTCCGCGCATTCCAATGATTCCCACTGATTTTCCCTTCGAATTCAAGCGACTACAGTTTCCTGTGTGTCTTGCTTTCGAGATGGCAATCAACAAAGCTCGCGACGCGTTGCTGGAGTAAATTTAGAGAATCCATGTTTTTCGCATGGTCAACTATATGTTGCTTGCTCATCCTCATGAGTTGATCTATGAAAACAGACTAACCTGGCAGGCGCAGATGAAGTGCAAGCGTCAGCATCTTGTTATCAAAATTATAAAAATTTCTTGGCTTGTCGGTCACAGATCCAAAAAAAAAGCATCTGCTTTATGAAATGAGATAATACTATGTCCTACAATATAAGAACTAATAGGATTCGGGTGTGGGGCTCTGTTTTGCTTTAAGAATCCAATCTAATATAATAATAGATGAAATCTAAAAAATTTAGCAATAAACATGCAGTACGACTTTATTCTCACCCCCATTGATCTTATTATAAGTCTATTAGAACCTATTCAGTATTTCAACCAATCTAATAATTTCATGATCCTAAGATTTATTGAATCTTAGGAAGGTAGTGTTTTCTGAAAGATTACAAAAATTTTACTTATTTTAAATACAACTGGTCTATTTTTAATTGTTTTCCATTAAGAATCTTTTGAAATGTTATCAAATTCATGGCATTACTCTTTAAAATATACAATTTATTTGGATGCATCTATGGAAATCATATATATACTTCTTTAGCCCAAATCATTTTAAGGCGAACAATCGTAGAAAATTAAAAAAATTAAAGCTTAAGAAGCCAAAGATACCATAAAACCTCGAACTCATTAAAAATCTAAAACGTGTAGCTTTTCTCCAATAAAAATAAAATAAAGAATAAAAAATTATATAAAAAAGAAATCAAATATAAGTATATTCCGCAAAGTTAAGCCATGCCCGCGCCTCATAAAAATGTATCTTGTTTTATTCGTTTTCATCCAAAAACAAAATTGAAATGAACAGGGGGAAAATAAGCGAAAGTAGGAACAGAGCAATGGAGAAAAAGAGGCAGAAGAAACAAAATTGTAGTAGTAAGTACAATTTAAGTAAATAAAATTCGTAGATTCACTTGAATTTTTTTGACTCGATAGCGGGGGCGACGGCAAAGCAAATTGTGCCAAGTGAAGTGAAGCGAAGTGAAATGTAATGAAATGAGATAAAGTTGCAAAAACAAAAAAAAAAAGTCAAGGAAAAATAGTGCAGTTGGGTTCAGTTCTGTTCAGTTCAGTTCAGTTGAGTGAAATCAACTTTTTATTTCTTTAGTTTATTTGGTTGCTTTTTGTTATGTTTTCTATTTTACTCCAATTTTTTTCATTTTGTTTTTTTAGTAAGTCAAATCATTTTCAACTTGAATTGTTAAGATTGCTACTGGTGTTTGTAGTGTTGTTGCGTCCGAGTCCATTTCCGTAGTCAGAGAGTGAGAGTTCTAGTTGAAACCGCCTAGCAATCTGGCGAAATAAACCGCCAAGAACACGCGCCAAATTCTATTTGGTATTCGCTCTTGGTTTACTGGTTTACACTTCTTTCACTTCCCCTTCTTCGCCTTCTATTTATTTGTCTTCTGCTGCATACTGCTTTAGCACATTATCTTGCATTTTGTTTTTTTTTTGTTCTTATTTTTCGCCATTTTTCGGCGACTACTTTTGGCAGACCCGTGTAATTTCGTTTATTAAAAGTTGGCTGACCTCCGTTCTTTCGGATACGTCTACATAAACACTTTCAACTTCATCTCACTCCAATTGTTTGATCCAACGGCCACTGAAATCAACTTTACTCTAAAAATAAATACTAATCCTTTATCCCCTCAATTACCTACTCAGTTAGTTAGTTACACAATCAGTTAGCGAGTCAGTCGGTTAGCACACACATTCTCTTATGTAGTTTTGAATTTCACTTTAGCCCGCAAAATTATGTTGAGAAATTTATTTTGTGTCTCAGTCTTGTCCATTTTTAAGACTGCCAAGTGTCATTAGTTAGTTGGAAACTCTTGATAACTCTATGACATAGTTAAATTAACTAAATAATGTGGTCAAATGGTTTCTGGGGGAATCTTACAAAATGTGTATGGGTTTCAGTGAAATGTGATGGGAAGTCGAGTGAACTGCTAACTCCTGCTTTTGTTAGGGAACTTATAATGGTGTCACAGAACCCTATAAGTTTCGCTTTCTATTTCATGTTCTACTATGTTTTAAAAAATTTTATTTTTCTCGCTTCCTTGCTTGCATTCATTATTCATAATTTCCCTATCATCTTTAACCATGGGCGCACTCAACTTTTCCGCTGGTGGAGAGGGAAATTGGGAATTTCATATGGGCATTTAACATTTCGTTGTCCCGATTAGTTGTTGTCTAAATCCAAAAAAGGACAGCTGACTGTCCTTGGCCATCCCCTCTTCACGCTACTCTCTAGTCACCCACTTCTCTTACCATCCCTCTTTCTATTTCCCTCTCTGTTTCTGGCTCGCTCTTTCTCGTGATGAACTATTTTTCCCCTGGCACAAGTAAAGTCTTTCATGTTCATCGTTCATGTTTTGAGTTGAAAAAGTTTTCGCATCAAATTTGCAACAACTTGTAGTACCCCGGCGCATATTCATGGAAATGTTTTGTGCAAGACAACCAAGTTAGAGGGGGCTTTGACAAAAAGAAGAACACAAAAGAGAGATTGCAAGTGTTAGAGGTTAAATAAGAGCAAACAAATGAGTTAGAAAGCAATAAAATGAATTCGCTTGGGGCTTTTTAGTTGTGTTGATATTGAGAGAGAAAAAAGGTTATTAAAATATTACAAAATCACATTACGTTTGATCAAAAACATAGATTGTAAGCTATATTTCTCAAGACCTTCTAGATCTGTGCAGATGCAATGATTTCGGGATTTAATTCATCATCTATGAATCACGAATAACGAAATATTATATTGTACAAAAAGGTATCTAGGAAGGGTGAGTGCTTTTTTTTTTTTTTGTGCGTGCATAATTTTGACAACATTTAATTCAGTAACGAAACGAATTATTGGTACTAGTCAACGAAAAAATACCAAGTTGAAACAGAAGTAACAATTTTATCGATAATTTTGTTAGTCGTTTTATCTGTGGAAAATACTTTCAGTGCTGAATAAAATGTTGCCACAATTATTACATGTTGTTTATTTAAATGAGAGCAATGAAACAACATTGGATGCCTTAAGCCACTGGCTTAATTTCTATCCTTTTATCTTTTTACTTTTCTTTTTTCGTGAAATTGATGCCACAAAATTTATCTCTACTTAATTTTTGCTTTCATATTTTGAAACTTCTTTGATGTTTCTTTATTTTTTGCAACATCTCAGTTTTTATCTCCTTCTATTTCTCATCCTTGCCATTCTTGTTTGCGGAACACTTTTTTTGTAACACTTCATTTAATTTATTTTTTTTTTTTGTTGTTGTTTTATTTTGTTTTTTTTCTCAACTTTTATTGTATATTCAAAGTATCTAGATATGAGTTAAATTCTAACACAAGCATACACGCAAAGAAAGATGCAAAGACATAATACCAACATAAACCACAGTCGTATGAGTAATGTCAGTTGACATACTTATGTGTTCCGTATTCAAGGAGCATGTATGTGTGTGTGTGTGTGGTGCAATTTTGATCATGTCTATGAAGTGTCAATAGCGCATCGCTGCTGCACCTGATTTGGCAACTCCAGAGATGTATATATAAGTATGTTCATGTTGTTATTAACATATATATTTGTATTATATAGTCCATGGTACATAGGTGGTTCAAAAATCCCGAAAGAAACTATGGCATGTGGCATTTAGCCTTAGATCAAACTAAAAACAATGAGCAACTACAACACATTTCAAGGAGAAATTCACGCAATATAAATATGTACGAAATTATTACATTGTAGACAAGAATGCTATAAAATAATTAACAATGAACTATTGTATTGTATATTCTAAATTATAAATGATACTTAACTTTACTATTAATCCAACTCTGTTGGAGGAAATACTGAATCTCTTTCGAAATTAAAAAAAAATCTAATCCTATTTGAGCAGTACAAATTCCAAATCGGCCAAGATACTCGCAGGATAACCAAGAAGCAATTTAAGGATTCTTACCGGTATTTTGACAAGCCTCTGAAAGCTCAAGTAATGATTACATAAGGCAAATATAAGTAGCTTTCGATTCTATCTTCAGGGCACTTCACTTCAGAACAGAATGTTGAACCTTAGTGCACATGATAATACATCCTTACCTAAGACCTTGCAGTTCTCACAATTAATTCAGGAAATCACAATAAATCTTCTGGATTGAACAAGATATTAAAATAATAAAAATACTTTAGGACTTCATGAAAATTTATAAAACGCATAAACCTATAAACTTTTAAAGTTCATAAACAAAGTGACAGTTGCTCCATATAAAAGAATTTTGAGCGTTCGTATATAGTTGTCCGCCCTCAGATCATATCTCATAAACCGCTATAGCTAGAGAGTTGAAATTTTCACAGAATGTGTAGTTTATCTGCGCATCAGCAACAAACACTGAAACTGCAATATTTCCGATAACTTAAACGCGTCCCCATACAAGAAACATTTTGGTTTGTATGGCAGCTATATGATCCAGTAATCTCACAATCTTGAAATTTGGAAGGGTGGTGGCTCTATACAATATTAGAAACTTATATTATCGAAATTTCAATTTGATCGGATTGCTATGGAGAGTAACTCCCATACAAACCCCCATTAAAATTCAGGTTCTTATTAGAAAACCTTTTTGGTTTTTTGTTCTATCGAACAGAAATTTAGACACTATTAGTTTCTGAAATAGGTGCGGTATATCTATTGGAATCAATCAAATCGGCCACCTAGGAGTGGAACCACCCATACAAGCTCACCATTGGAATTCATGTTCTTATTCGAAGGACTTTTTTGTTTTTTGGACTATTGAACTGAAGTTTAGACACTATTAGACACTATTCTTAGGTAGGGGCAGTATATTTTTGGGAATCAGTAAAATCAAACCCCAATCTGGTACGGAACCCTCCGTGTACGAGTCTGACTCGCACTTGGCCCATTTTTTTATATATTGTACTAAATTCAGACAATAATATAGTCTTAGCTACAGCTTACTACCAGAAATATTTGACGAACTTCGGAAATGGATCAAACAATGGTGTATTAAATAAATGGTAACTGTGTCTATCGAAAACATAGCAATATACTTAGGCATGTATACTGAAAATAAATTGCCAAAAGAAACGTGATCTAACAAATACGAAATTTTTGCAACTCTGTTGGTTACTTGGGGAAGCTCTCAATAAAATATTAGTCTAACAAGCAATTATAAAACCCGTTACGATATAAGTTACATAGTTATGGAGAACAACAAATAACTCAAATATACTGCTTGATACAAAGGCAGTAATCAAAAATAATCTGGATAATTGTTGGTGCAGAATGATATACAAGCAACGAAGATATTCATTCATAGGGACCTGAATATACCAACAATAATGGAGGAAATCTGAAATATCAACACAAGATATGAAACAACGATGTGTTTGCACAAGAGCACATAAATTAATAATCTACCCATCCTTCAAACAACTTACAAAAACACGTAGACCAGCAGACTTAATATAATCTTAGCATTAAGACCAATAGAATATAATCAAAATCGAAAATATAATTTATTATAATTAAGCATTTAGGTAACATAAAAACAAAATATAAATGTGAAGAGACAAATATAACCAATTAGAATATATAAATTTAAATATTCCAAGTTGCACACTATTCTAGCATGTGCTAGGTGTCGGCATAAAATACAGGTGAACAAAACTTCGCCTATGCATTTCAACACTGAGACCAAAATATTTGTATGGAGCGTTATGAGCCAGTTATCTTAGGGTCTTGAAATCGACATGATTATTGAATATAGGCCAGACAATTATACTGTTCAGTTCGATAACACAAAAAACAAAAAAGTATATACAAAGTGGCAAATATTAAGTTAAAATATTACACTTTTTTAAGTTTTAATATTTTGTATTTTTCCCTTTAGATTACACAACCGCCTTAAGTCTCCTTGGCATCGATTGGACAAGGTTTTTTGTCACATCAGGAGAGATTTTGACCCATTCTTCCATTAGACACTTCTTTAGGTCTTCCTTGCTCAAAATCGTCCTCTGCCTGATCTTCCTGTCCAGGTGTTCCCACAAATGCTCAATTGGATTGAGGTCTGGAGATTGTGGCGGATGGTCAAATGTCTTAGGGGTCCTATACAGTAGCCATTCCTTCAGAATTCTCGCTGTATGTTTTGGATCGTTATCTTGTTGAAAGATCCAATTGCCCGACAGGCCTATTTTCTCGACACTGGGGGCGACATTGTTTTGGAAAATGTTTAAGTAATCCATCTTCTTTATTGTTGATTCAATGAAAACCAGATTTCCGACTCCAGATGCCGCCATACAGCCCCAAACCATAACTGAGCCCCCATCTTGCTTAACTGTGTTGGTTACACAACTTTCTTTAAATGCTTCATTAGTGGTACGCCATATTTTTGATGTCCTTTTGGCATGAAAAATTTCAAATTTGCTCTCATCAGTAAAGAGAATGTTTTTCCAAAAAGTTGGAGCCACATTAATGTATTTTTTGGCGAAATCCACACGCTTGCTCTGATTTACCTTTGATATCAATGGCTTCTTGCGGGGTACTCGTCTGTGTAGGCCATTTTTATCAAGGGCTCTCCTGACCGTACTCGCGCTTACTGATTTGTCTGATGTCTGGGTAATATTTTCTGAAATTTTGACTGCACTTGAGGCTGGATTTACCTCTACTTTTCTTACTACAGCTCTAACTTGAGTAGCAGTAAGTCGCTTTGGACGCCCAGTTCTCGGCAAATCTTCCAACCGACGATGTGTGGCATATTTGACAATAATTTTTTTTATTGTGCTTGGGCCCCTGCCTATAATTTCGGCAATTTCACGCAAAGATTTGCCTTTCTCTCGTAAATCTAATATGATTTTTCGAGTGCCACTAGATGTTTGCTTTCCCAAAGTAAGAATTTTTTTTTTTTTTAATTTTATACACATTTATTTTAGGAATTCACTCAAAATAACATTTACCATAACAAAGCACGTGAGTAATAATCGTTTTCCTTAAAAAATTTGGTTATTCCCCGAATTATAGAACGAAAAGAAAAATAAAAGTAAAAAGTGTTCACTTTTTTTTGACGCGTAAAATTTGGACTTTTTTTAATTAATGTGAATTATTTTTGTTTGTGTATTGATTTTGATTACACTTTAAATAGAAATCGACTCCTAAAATATAAGCCTTGAATTCTGCATACTAACTTTTTATTTTGTATTCATTAATATATAATTATAAAACTTTTAATGCAAAAATCTCATGTGTTCACTTTCTTTTGACGCTGTGTGTACATATTAGCATTATATGCACTCTTTCATTTTTTCAGCGTTTACTTCTAGGAATTATCGAGTTATCGAAAACTTTATCGACCTGAACGGAAACAAATACAACAAATACAAATACAACAAATAAAAATGACACTTAACTAATGAGCCCCTTACTATAGCATTCTTCGGGGGTTTATTTTTTCGTTCAATGCTCTTATAACTCTCAAACAATTCATCATGGACTTTGACCAAATAGCGTGATTTCAACTCGTATCTTTAGAAGCTTCGCACTGAGCTTAAGCTCGAAGCATCTCACCTCTATTTTTGAAAATTTTTTTTTGAGTTTTTTTTTTGTTGCTAAATTACATAATTTCGTTATTTTTTTTTTTTTTTTAAATAAATTTTCATTGTTGTGCTTATTTTCTATTTTTCTCATCAAAGTTTATAATAACGTAATGTTTTTTTTTTTATTAAAAACAAAATTAATAATAAATCACAAAGTTATATTAAACTCAAACTGACTGACTTCTGATTCTTTATTTACTTTGCTTATACGAATTAAAATTACATAATTTCGTTATTTTTTTTTTTTTTTTAATAAATTTTCATTGTTGTGCATATTTTCTATTTTTTTCATCAAAAAACAAAATTAATAATAAATCACAAAATTATATTAAACTCAGACTGTCTGACTTCTGATTCTTTATTTACTTTGCTTATACGAATTAAAATTTTATAATTTCGTTTTATTACTGGTGTTATTATCATTATTCATTGACATATATTACAATACTTTATATTTTCTATGTTTCTTATTAAATTTTATAATTTCGTTAGTTTTCTCGTTGAGAAACTCAACTTATATAAACCTACTAGAACACGCATTTGTGTGATTTTTACTGCTTGAAAATGATATATTTGTATTATTTCTTTGAATTTTATGTTTTTTTTATGTTTTACAATTGTTGTTGATGGAAAGGGTTGGAACTGACTCTTAGAAGCTATATATATATTTTTTTATTTCCTAGTAAAAAAGTTGCCATTTTTTTGGTATAGAAGGAAGGTTTCTTGCTCACAACCATCTTTCCTCATATTGTCTGCAAAGTATTTTAATTCTTAATTTAATTTTATCTTATTTTCTCTACTCTACTTTATTTCTTGTTTTGCTTTTTTTAATTGCTCTATGTTTTTTCATCCTCTACCAATCATTGATATATTTAGCACAAATAGTTCATTTATGATAATATGTAATTTTGATCGGCATTAAAATGCGTATTTATTTATTTATATAATGCTAACTTAAAGTTAAAACTAGAAGTTAACAGAAAATTAGCCATGGCTGCCAGGGCCTTCAGCTATTTATTAAACATTGTATTTGAGACGCAAATACATAAACAATTCAATATCATTAGAATCGGCACACAATGAATAAAATTATCATTGTTTTCTTTAAATGAATCATCATGCTTTGTTTATGAGGAATTTGTATCCAGGTGTTCGAATATTTCATACATAGCTGTTTCTTGTTTTCGAGAATTTTGCGCATAACTGTTTCTTGTTATAGTAGCAGCGTAGAGAATGAATGCTTACGCATGAGTAAGAGAGAAATAAAAATGCTTTACTGATTGTGTTTATTTTACGAAAGAACGTACAAATACTTGTACGTCACATTTCATATTCATATTTTTTGGATTTATTCCCCTTCGCTAAAAAAGTTTCACTTCAAAAATAGTGTTTGAACCTGTAATAAGTTTCATTACTTCTGCTTTTAACTTCTTCTTTTGCTTCTGAAGAAAACGAAAGTCGCAGTCAAAGCAGCACCTAGTGTTGCTGTTTGCTTCTCCCCGTATATTGTTATAAGTTTCAAAACAATGTTAATCTGAATGTATTGATCATTGACAATCTGAATGTATTGATAGATATTGGCGAGGTATGGTGAAAATACAAAGTAAAGAGCAAGTGTATAGCTAAACCATGACGATAGATATCGGACAATTTCTCGTTGGTAAGACTTATAAAATACATGATCAGGACAATTTTAAAAAGTATTGCTTGTTTGTAGGTAATCGCAAAAGAGAAAGACAAGAATTTTACAATAGCTTCAACGATGTCGAAGTTTATATACTCTTCACGCACCTCCTAAAAAACTTTTTATTGATTTGACTTATGTTTAGGATATAGTCAGTACAATAACTTAAATTTGGGTTTGGGTTTGGGTTTGTATGGGAGCTATACCATCCAGCAACTCTACGGTTTTACGGCATTTTATGAACATTGATTAAAAACTTATAGTGTATAGATTTTAGTTAAATAGGACAAAATACCAAAAAAGTTTTCTAATAAGGACATGAATTCAAATGTGTTGTTTGTATGGGAGGTACCCCTAGTGATCCGATTCGGCTGATTCCGACAAATGTTCTTCTTCTGTTAGTGTCCAAATTTCAGTTCGATAGGACAAAAACCAAAAAAGTTTTTCTAATAAAAACATGAATTTTATACTGCTGAGCAATATTCTCGCTGTTCAAAGGCAGTTCTTATTTCCGAAGTAACTCTGTAGACTTGCTCAATCGTTCCATGTTTTGCTCGAAAACCAAACTGACGATCTGGGATTGTACTATTTGGTGATTGAGTTTGGCTTTAAGAACCTTCTTAAATAGCTTAGAAAGACATGGAAACAGACTTATAGGTCTATATGAAGAAGGACATGTCCTATACTTTCCGACCTTTAGAACCATTATTATAACCGATTTCTTCCATTGGCATTGCAAAGACACGAGAGAAATACTATTGCTGCGTCTGGAAGTTGAGTTATCATTTTTGGCACGATACCATCATAACCAGCAGATTTTTTGAGTTTCAGTTGAGTCCTTATAATAGATTCAATTTCATTTGAGCTTGTTTTTAATGGAGATATATTTACTGAATTTGTGATTGTCTGAAGGAAGGGAATAAATTTATTTGTAGGTAGATTAGGTTGGAATACGTGCTCCAGATGGTTGGTAAATACATTAGCCTTCTCTTCAGCAGACCGTGCGCAATTCCGGTTCTGTCTCGAAAAAATGAATTCAGTTCCACAGGAGATTTTAGCGATTTTATGCTTTTCAAAGATAAATAAAGCTTTAAAGTGCTTTGACTAGTTTTTTTGTTGCATTTTTAAGACTCCATTTAGCAGTAGGAGATCTGTGCTGTTGCCATTCTCTTCTCAATCATCGTTTAGAAGCAACCAGTTCTTCAATTTCCCTATTTGAGAAAGATCTTCTGCTGATCTTGTGAGCAACAATCGCAGGTGTTGATACCTCAGCTGCAGCTAACAACAGCAGCATATTCAAGGTTGTATATGGGATGCACTTCATTTTTCTTTAAAAGCTGCAACTTTGGGACCAACTCAATTTTCTTTAAATGGCTGTGGAATTTTATTTTTATTAAAAATGTCGATCACTACTTTGACCTCAAATCCTTTTTCTTCAAGGGCACTCTTAATATCACTACAGTCAAAAGAGGGTTCAATGCCCTAAATTACAACTACCAGCCCTTTACTGCTTTTGAGCTGATAGGTATAATAATTTCTCTTAGTCTCTCTAAGGTAGAACTGTAGTTTGTATAAATTTGGACCTTATTTTATTTATTATTACCCTTGGTAATAGGGGCATTATGAAAATTATTGTTGCTTTTTATTGCTTTAGCTTGCGTAATAGAATTTTCTCTATTGGTTTTGGCTTTCTGTTATGTTCGAAACTATGTTCGATCTGACCTTCTTATAACGTTTACAACTATCCCAAAGTGGATTGAAATTTAACAATAACTAATAATGGCTTATGATAGGCATGATGTAACAGCGCGAGTATTCCATTTTAATCTACAGCTGATGATTGACCTGATCCCTAAAGAAAAACTTTTCGATTCATCTCTTTGTTTTATGTACAGCGTTGAGTGGCAAAAATAGAGTTTTGCCACATGTCCTTATATTACTGTGGTTAGAAGGAAAAATTGGGCCTGATGACATCGACATCATAATAAGTGCTGAGTTTGATCAAAACAAAGATTTTATGTTATATGAGATCGTAAAGACTCACATGGTACGCGTACCAAGGACCAGTGCTCTAAACAATAACTCACCCTGAATGCAAGTAGGTCGTTGCTCTAAGAAATAACACCAAGCAAACGATGCTCGGGGGAAAGGGGTATCCGCTTTACCGTTGAAACTCACCCCAAAGTGATGGTTTCACGGCTAAAATTATGAATTGTTTTAGATAACTCACCCGCATTATCCAAAACATTTGAAGGTCACATCAACGTGGAAATATTCAATAACGATAAATTCATAAAAGACATATATAAATACGAGTATGTTAGCAAGGTAATTGATCAAAATACAGTTGGATTTACAAATAATATTTATGGTGAAGTTGCGAGGTTTTAATCTGGCCGATAAATTCGCTTATCTGAGGCGGTTTGGCGCATTTTAAGCTTTCGGATTCACGAAAGACATCCACCCATAAGTCATTTGGATATACATATTAAAGGGGCATAAAGGGTGTACCTTGATAATATGACAGACCGTTTACTGTGCTTACATTCTTTCAACTTTGTAATACTGATTCACTGGCAGCTCATAAGAGTTGCTGGTGTAGATCTTATAGTACTAAAAGCTGTTTTTCGCACGGTCAACTTTATGCTTCTCTTTCGTGTACTAGCTGATGACTTACAGTCAATGTAACAACGTGTGTCAATAATTACAAAACTGAAGACCACGCGAACGATGTCGTGGACACCATCTATTATAAACATACATAGTTCTAATACGACACGTACGAAATCGCGGGCACAGCTACTTAGTATCGGTATATAGTTTGAAATGAAAATTCCTAGCATTTCGGTAACGCAAACTCATATTTTTCCCCCCTACCAAAAATCGTTCAACACACCTAAGGAGGTTTTCATTTGAAAAATACAAAACATATTTTAGTTTTTTCTTTAAGGTACCGAAATCATATGAAGGAGTTTTTTAATTTGATAATAATAATGCAAAAAAAACCTTTTGGAAAGAAAAGGAAAAGAGGGAAGTTAAAAATCATACTATTAAAACAACAATTGCAACTAAGTACTTGAAAATAAGTGTATACTCCAACATAAACATGTGTCTGTCTATCCGTCGTTCTGAC
The DNA here is from genome assembly GCA_037043295.1 of Amiota minor. NCBI lineage: Eukaryota > Metazoa > Arthropoda > Insecta > Diptera > Drosophilidae > Amiota > Amiota minor. The sequence continues at coordinate 45,066 of JBAMAW010000945.1, forward strand.
ATTTTGAAAATGGCCGACAGCAGTAAATTTGTGTTTCTATGTCAAGCATGAATTTCAACGCGCTTTGACAAATGTATTAGAAACATGGCACCGTCAGCGCCACTTCTAACATCAACAGCAACAGAAGAAGCAACACCACCAGCACCAACGTGGTTGAAGATGTCAAGATGAAGTAGTTGCCATCACTATTACTACTACTACTACTACTACTACTACTGCTACTACTACTACTACTACTATATTCATATAATAACATCAACAATAGGAACAATAGCAACAACAGCAGCAACAAGAGTAGTGGCAACAGTTCTACAGTAGAAAGTTGTCGTAGTACTAAGGTAAATGCTGAAAGTCAAACCGTTGCCAACAACAAAAATATCATTATCATCTGCTTTGGATATTTCAAAAGACTTGCTTAAACGATTTATGTTAGTTTTTTTTTTATTTTTTTTATTTTTCATTCATTTTAATTAAAGTCAAAATGCTACAGATAAAAAAAAGAAAAATATATACCTAGGATATGAATATAAATGAAAGCAAGAAAAAACAACCAAACGAAAATTGCTCCTTCAACATACAAAGACAAAATAAAAATAAAAACAAATTTATTATATGGAAATAATTTTATTATGCACATATGGTGCACATATAAATTATTTATACTTATAAATATTTATAATGACGTGTGGTGTATTTAGACTTGATTAGTACAACTACTGCTGCAAGGTATACAGAATACTTAAAACCGAACCACGTACCATTTTTCCGAAGTTATATAAAATTAATATGCTTTTTACCTTTCTTCATTGGCTTCATAGTAATCTATATATACTGGCATGCACTTGAACAGGGACAAGAATTTTGAAATGAAGATACAACTATTTAACTTAAAAAAAGAAACGAAATCAAAAGATACATTTTTTTTCATTATTCAGTGGTTTATTATGTATTAAGTACAAAAAAAGAAATCATTGCTAAATCACCACAATTTTTTTAAAATTTTTTTTCTGTTAAAGCTCTTTAAAAAATAAGTACTTTTTATCGTGAACTTGAATATGGACAAGTTGTAACAATCTTTTATCGGAAACTTTTAAAAACAAAATTTACCAACAACAATTGAATATTATATTTACTTAGGTAACCCGGCAAACGTTATTTTACCTCTCCTTTCCAAAAAAGTGGATCATATGACCAATATATACATACATGGTTTGTACAATATTGTTTCTACGTGACTTGCAAATTCATCACCACCACGCTCATGTTCATAAGCTGGAAATTTGACTGTTCTTATCTTGACAATATTGGTGTGTGCAAAAGTCATATCCGATTTTTTCATGAAATTTTAAATTTATATATTATATGTAGAACAAACATATATTGTACAATTTTGTTACACCACTTTTGCTTATGTTTCGGGAGTTTCAATATTCCGTCATCGTAGAACTTCTGATCTTTATAGGCAAAAAACTGTGTCAAATGATTTTTGTCATCCTCATCAGAATTGAATATTTTTGAAAAGAACGGAATAAATGCACATCTGATGGTGGAAGGGTAGGGGCCTAAATGTAAAATGTGCCATCACTTCCAAATTCAGCTCCGATAATTTTTACCGAGTGACCAAATATGCATGCGGTACAACGTCCTTCTTTTTTATTTTTTTTGTCCAATTCGGTTGCTAACAATAGTACACATCCGAATTGATTGTTTCATTCCGTAGCAGCAGCACAAAGCGAACGATATTTGCCCAATTCCACCAAACACCACAATAGGAAAGTTATTCCTCTGGCGAAAATCTTTCTTGCTCCATGATCGTTTTCGGTTCACATTATTGTACACAAAATATTTTTCATCACCCATTATGACTCGCTTTAAAAATGGATTATTTTCGTTTCATTTGTGCAATAATTCGCAAATATTGATCCGCTTAGTGAGCTCAAATATCGAGCTTGTGTAAGTTTTTTAAGGTACCTTTCCACTGTTGTAAGTGATTGGTTAAGCCTTTATGCAATCTCTTGTGTTGAATAACGGCGGTTTTCATCAATCATTGCCTTGATTTGGTCGTCATAAATCTCCAATGGTCGACCAGAATGTGCTGCATTTCTAAGCTCAAAATCTCCGGAATGGAATTTTGGCATATTCTAATTTTTTTTTAAAATGATTTTTCACTTTCACCGGATATAAAGATTTCTATGGTTCAGGTAGTTAATTCAATATTGTTTTATTTATTTCTTTAACTTAATTGAAGCTAATACACATATAATATTAAACTTCATTATTGAGTGCAACTTAACGACGAACAACGAAGATAATTGTAAAGCGTGAGTTGTTTGCATATGAGTTCTGTTGGAACGTAGAACTTTGTTCTTATTTATGATAATAGAGACTTGACAGGCGTTTCTCTCCTTTTTCTCATTCCATAGAATGCAATTGGGGCTACTTGCACTTGTTAATCTGTCTAAGTATTTCTTCATGTTGTTCTTATGTCGGATGTGGATTCAATCCACATCTTCGTTGGGGACTAATTCAAGACAGTCTAATATAAGGACGGATTCACACCATCACCATTAATAATTTAGAATTTCGTCCTCAATATTATTATAGAGCCCTTCAATTTATTCAAAACAAACTGTTATTTTTGTAAATTACGTAGCATTTGAAATACTTTTGACAAAGTTTATTTTTGTTTTTATTTATTATCAAAAAATTTACAAGTAATTGCAAATTACGGAAAACTTATAAGCTTGTGTTCTAATATATCTTTATATATATAATTCTTCTGTGAGTGTGTATGTCACTGAACTTCTCTTAAACGACTGGACCGATTTTGATGAAATTTTTTGTGTGTGTTCAAGGGGATCTGAGAATGGTTTAGATTCACAATATACATATATGTGTGTTCATATTGAGTCTTATGCGCGGCTATACCATTCGTTCATCTGATTGCAATGACATTTTGTGAATGCGTGCATGGTTGGTTTTAGCCTTGAACATAACAGAGTACTTTGGATTCGATATGTGACGCTGTTGTCGAGAAATTGGTGGATCAAATACTGCATTGATTTGTCTGATTCTCGCAATGCTACAGTTAGTTTTGAATAAATTAAAGGACTCAATAATACAATAACACTTAAGGCAAGACCAGGGGCTGTGCATTGTTGTGGATTTGGTAAGTCACTGGAATTATTAATGTGACTGACTATCCATTTAGCCAAATTAAAGTGCAGCGGGAAGCAAAAATGAAATACCAGAATTGCAATTCAACTTATTAATAGCGATGGTGCGAAACCGCAACTGTAGGTATGGCCCAATCCACTTGCGTTCTACTGAAAGTGAAGTTTAAGGAATCCGATTGGCCGTACGACGTCGGGCAGGATATCCTAGTATTATTATAAATATGTACATATATTTTTCTTTTTTTCTGGTAATTAAAGTTGAGTAATAATAAAAGCTAAGTCGTTAAGTCTATGAGCAAAATATTTACAAGTTTAGGTTGTTAGATTAGATTTAGATAGATGATACATATTAGTGGCTTTTAAAAAATCTGTTACTTTCTTTATGTTTTGGTGGGAGGGGAGGGAGAGGATTCCTAAAGCATTTGTGCCGACGTGATTTTTGATGGTTGGTTGGTTAAGTGGACAATCTGATACAGTAGAATGTGGTGGATAGTTAGGATTACGTTCCATGTTTGGCAGGTAGGTGGAGGGCTTTTGTTTAATATGTGGTTCCGAAATATAGTCGATTTTTCAAATATTTTCTTTCACAAGCATCTTATTTGTAATTACTATTATGAACAAAATCGGTCAATGACCAACATTTTCATCATTCAATTTTATTTTTATGTATAGAAAAGTAGAAGATATGGATTTCTTCCATTAATTATTTCATCAAGAAAATTTTTGTTTTAAATTTCAATATTAATTTAATTACTGCATTTTTCTTTTAAGCAGACTGCATTGTTTTAAAACAAAAACAAAACCAAAACGAGAAAAGCTACAATACAGTTTATGCAGCGAAAAAAACAAATTCAATTTAATTCATTTGCACAATATGCAAATAACAACAACACGAAAAGGAATAAAAAATCAAAAAGCCTAAAGCCTAAAAGGCCCGAACCACAAACCGCTCGAAGTTAAGGTCATTTACCACCTCTTTTAGAGATCCGATCAGGCATTAGCCAACGAAAAATATATTTATCATAATTAGGTCTTACAATAATATACAATACAATACTAAACTTAATACCAATTTACGACCGACTAGGTACTGGGGCCTTCGACTCACGATTTAAAAATAATTATTTTTATGATTTATCGAGCAGGAATTCAAAGAATAGTGATTCTGTTGTGGTGTTGCGTGCATGATTTCTGGATTTTCCGAATAGTGGTCTCGATTTTGTACGACTAATGTAGAGGATAGGCTGTCAAAACAGAACGCAAAATTCCCGTTTTTGTTTTTTTTTTTTTTTTATTAAAAATTGGCAGGTCTTTAATGAAGCAAGGGCTTCAGCAGTGAAGATCAAATTATATGATGGGAGAGAGCCCCCAACTATGATTGTTCCCAAGTTTTCGACAGCGGATGCAGTAGAGTTTTGTGTTTTTTAAGTCATCCGTGTAGAGCCAATTTATATACCCGATTTTATCTTTCAGGAGACGGAATCGCGCCAGGTATTCGGAGCTGGTAGTATCGTTTTTGGCTGCTACAAGCATGAGATTGATGCTTAGCTGAAAACGTAGGAAAGTTTTATTAGTTTCAAATCAGATTCATAAAATGCGTGACGATTGTCTGTTAGTAAAAACACATTTATAATGCCACCTTTGTTTGAAGATGCCAACAAAGACATTCGTTAGCAGTCGGTTGGGTGTCGTGTAGAGCTTAGGAATTACTTGCATTTTTGTGTTTCCGCTAAGATACAGGCAGTAGGTAAAACTTGATTGATCGGCGAACAGATTCGTGATAAGGTTGATGAATATTTCTTATATAGCTAAGTCCCACATCATCCAAAGATAGGGAGACAATAATCCATTTTGGAGAGCATAACGGCACGGGTGATGTTGACGTGGGTGTTTATATGGACATTGGAGTATTTGGAATTTAAAAATTTAATAATGTTAAATCTAGATTCCAAGTGTATTGTTCCACCAAGGCAGTTTGGCTTTATGCGGAACCCGTTTTGTTTGAGGGATACTGCAATTTCAAGCTACCTTTAAGCATGTTAATTCTGCAAATTGTTAATTTATTCTCCCTGTAGACCAAGTTTCGAAAATATTTATAAATATTTTTTGAAAAAGTTCCCAATTTGCAAGATCTGTTTTATATTTGGGCAGAGGTAGAGTCTTGTCTGGGTAAAAATTAGTAGCAAACATTACGGAGATTGGGTAATGGTCACTGCCATGTAGCGTACTAAAGATGGACCAGATGCATCTTTGGCCAATATTTGATGATATCAGTGAAACATCAAGATGGGTAAAGGTGCTGTGAGATGTGATTGGGACAGCCATTATTAAGCAGAGACATATTGACTGCAATGATGGCTTGTTCAATGTTTAGCGCGCTTACTTATATTAGAATTCCATAAGAGGCTCCAAGAATTGAAATCTCCCAAAAGTATAATTGGTCCTCCAACTTGCTGAAGAGTACTTATTATGTCATTTATTGTAAAGCTTTGGTTGGGAGGGATATACCTATGTGTTAATGATGTTGGTGGGGCTATTTAAGTAGAGCTGAAAGGCAGAGCAGAGAAGTTTGGAATTAATTACATTATGCTTATGGGGGATGTGCCGTTTAATAAGCTCGGCTACACCTTGCTTGCAGGATATATTATGTGGATGGTTACAAAAGTAGCCAGTGTAGGCCTGAGGGCAAGTGAGCTTCTTGCAAACATAAAACATCAAGTGAGTGGTCATGTATGAGTAATCATTATAGTATTGTAGTTGAAAATGTCGTTAATGTTTCATTGTAAAATGTTAATGGACATTGCAAAGGTAAAGTAAGGATGTTTTATGTTTACAAGATGTATTGAAGCAATGAAAGAGAATTTGACTACAAGTCATTTTCATCAGGAAGCTGAGGATTCGCGATGATCGCCGCTACAATTAACGCAACTAGTGCGTCTGCATTGATCGGGTGTGTGGAAGATTGCAGTTTCCGCAGGTATGGGAGTTTTTGCAGTGTTTTGCAGTGTGACCCAAAAGCTGAAAAGTCTTGCACCTCAAATAGTTAGGAATGTATTCCCTGACCTTGCCAAAAATGATAAGTACAACGCCAGTGGATTTTGGGATGCCACCTATGATACGGGTGAATTTTAAGATGGAGTGGACATTATTCCATTTAAATTCAACAACAATTTCCGACTCAGAGATATGATTTAGATAAGGGGCATATTTGGTGCCCTTTACAAAGTTTAGACTGTAGTAAAGTTTGCAATCAATCTCACATAAACGAGGCAATGCATTTGTTTTTAAAAACTTTTCTCCTACAAGCTTGTTTTCTACTAAATAGAGTTTGATATTATGTCTTTGCTGATGTACTGCAAAGCAATGATTATGAATTTGGGGTTTTGTTGGACAATTTCAGGGTAGATAGTGTGGAATTTTATGGAATTGTCTCTTTTTTTTTTTTTGCTGTGGGGCTAACGCGTCAAGCGTTTGTTGCCTTGGACCAGCTCGAAAATTGGTCAAGGTGCCTTAAGTTCTACATCCGATGGTAGACATAACTATGCTTGTTTGTTTTAGACTCATGGGCTTATGTAGTCCAGATTTACTTATGATTGTCCATTAGTTTCAAGCTGATAATCTTAAACAATGAATAATTTTGGGTTTTATTATCCATTGCTTGTTTGTGATTCTCATATAGTGTAAGGTACTGCTTTCTGTAAATTGTGTGTATCAGAAGTTCGTTACTTTAATAGTGAACGTAAGAATTTTCGACGGCCAACATATTATAATTATAACTCAAACCTTTGTAGGCATGAGCATAAAAAGTGGTTAATTAACTAATTTAAAAATGAAATTTAATCGAAAGATTCATCGCATTCGAATTTATTGTATATAAGTACATAGGTAATGTAAGTTCGATATTAGTACATCTATGCTATGCAAGTGAAGACCACCACTCATCCCTCCTAGTCATCATTATAAAAACTCTCTTAACTATAGTAAGTAAATACTACTTCGCACCTGACATATACAAGAACTAAAGTACTTTGCATTTAACTCTCTGCCTCTCTCTCTCTCTCTCTCATCACTCTCTATTTTTCTATCTCCATCTCTTTAGTTAACAAATTTGTTGTGCTCTTTTCTCTGTGTTACCCAAGGTGGCCATTAGTCTTAATGACTTCGCTTAGCAAATAAACACAAACCAAAAAACAACGACATATAATAACAAAACACAAAAAAAAAAACCTAAAAAAACAGAAGTTAAACAAAAGGGACAACGCCAACTACAAAACAAAGGAGAAGAAAGAATAAGACGAATAGTAGTAACATAGAACAAGAATAAAAGCAAAAATGTAAAACTTTTCTCTTGTTTCCTTTTTTTATTTTATAATGCAGTATGCAGTTTAAAATGGTGAAAGTATATTAACTTTAATGTAAATAATGGCACTGATTTATCGTATCAAGAATATGCACTTGGTAATAACATCCCAGAATGGAAAGGACCAATATAAAATTTTATATTTGCTACAGGCAGATATCCCCAAATAACGTCTAGTGTAATATTTACTTACCAAGAATGTTTTCGTTCGAAAAGTTATCTGATAAACAAGGATTATTTTTTTTTATCAAAAAATCCAAATCCACAAGGGAACTATTATATGCAGGATCAGAATCGGAACCCATCTATTGTAAGTAGAACTCAATTGTACTTACTTGAATATCAAATTATATAATCATATTTAGAATGCAATTTTGTATGTTGTCCTTCTAAATGCCACAAAAGATATGTTGTTGATCATGGAAATGTTACTCCCATATGGATATCAGTATTTGCCATGACAATCCTCCTATTTTCATTCAATTTACCTTTTTTTAAGCTATCCAAGCTTATTTATACAATAATTGTATTGAACTTCTCCAAATACTGTAAGACTATATTTGCATTTTAATTGTCAATTGATGGATTGATTAACAGAGAAATAACCTACTACATCTTAAGTCTAAGTGATCGTGATCAAAGTGAGAAATATGTATAAACCTTGGTCTCTGTGAGTTGAAAGTTTTCACAAAATCGATTCACATTACTGAATTTTTAAATAAAAATCTCAAAAGCACACTGAAGGCTTGCGGTAATTTTCTAAGTTTGTTATTATTGTACATCCAGATACTGATTGATCAAATTAACCACTACGTAGTTCTTATTAAACCTTATATAAAAAAGGGTATTTCCAGGGCTGAGGCTCAAAATAATTGAATAAAGGGAAAGGAAATAATTGTTTTTGTTGTTGTTTTGTTTTTTATTTAGATTTTTTTTTTTTTTGTGTATTTTTTGGTTGTTTTTTGCTGAAGTATTAAGTATGTAAGTTTCGCTTTACTTATTTGCTACTTTTTCATTCAAATACCAAATACAAATACACATACACACACACACACATCCATCCTTACTCATTTTATTCTGTAAACTTTACACTGCTTCCTTGCCTTTCGTTACCTTACCATTCTCTGCCGTTGATATTTTTTTTTTGCCTATTTTACACTTTATATGCTTGAACATTGTCCTGTTTTCATAGTCTTTCGTTTTCCTTTCCTTTGTTCCTGGTCTAATTTTCGTGTGTTGTTTTATCCTTTCGTTGCGCCATTGTCTTGGTGTGCCTTTTATTTTATTGTTGTTTGTTGCTATCAAAAGGGGAAATCGCTACGTTGCGTATTATAAATATTTAAAGTTATACAACAATTCCGAGGTAGGAGAATTGTAAAAGTCTGAATGGTGCCTGAGATGAAGACGGGGACAAATGATGATGATGGTGACGACGACAACAACATTGCGTCGTTAGGAAATGAAGATAGGAAAAGTGTTACGAGTTAAAGCAAGCATTGCAACAAAGTACAAATGCACAACACGAAATTGTATGAAAGAAGGACAGACAAATTGACAGATAGACAGACAGATAGACAAATAGATATAAAGGTAGATAGTGTGGAGATGAGAAGAAAAGAAGATTCATAGAAAGTATAAAGAAGAAAACTATGCCAACGCAAAAGATGAAAAAGTAACAAAAAGATAAAAAAAAAAAAAACCTAAAAGGATGCACACGAAATGCTATAAAAGTTCTTTCCTTTTTAATGGAGAAACCTTCGGCTGCAATGAGGCTATATAGGACCGACGACCAAAGACGATAATGAGCCTATGTCTGTGCTGCAGCTAACGACAGCGACGTGATAAAGACGAAGGATAGTCAAGCAAGGATGAACAGTAAAGGCAAGTAAAACTGAGATGTTGGACTTGATGACTTATGTGTTTTGCTGTTGTTGTCATCCGCCCCCCTGGTCTCTTAAACCATAGAGAGCCCTTTTTAGGGATTTCGCGTTTTAATTTCATCAACACAATTCATAAAACGTTAATTATTAATAAGGGGCAACAACAGCAGCAGCAGTGGCACAACAAGGACTATGATGAAGACCCAAAAGGATGCGGCTTGACTTGATTTACTTTTGCCTCTTTTCGTTGCACATCTTTATCTTTTTTTTTTTTGTGTCCATTTTTCCTTTCCATTATTTTTTTTGTCATTTTCATTTTCATGTGATGCTTTCATTTTCTCCTTTTGTATCCTGCCTTCACTTCTACACTTTCTACAGTTTTTGCTGTTATTTTTTTTTTACTTTTGTTTTTTGTGTGATTATTTGTTATTCATTTTGCTTTGCTTTACTTTTCTCAGTTTGGCTTCCGTTTACGCGCATCCGGTTGACTCTTCCACCTTCAAAATTTCTATCCTTTGCTTTGCAATTCTTTTGCAATCTTTGCATGTTCATGTGCAATATTAAAACGTCCTTTTGCTGCTGTTCAGGACACACATCCTATGCATTCTTCTGAGTATTCTTTCAGACTTTCTATCTTCTTAACTTTTCTCTTCTCTTCTCTTCTTTGAAGCTTTCGTTTGCCTTTTTCATTTTCTTTTTGTTTTGTTGACTTCGCTTGAAACAAGAAGCAGGAGATGAAGATGAAGCACACAAGAACATCCTGTGCATGGTACGAGTTGCATCCTTTTGCACTTAACCTAAATTCTTTGTTCTCTCTTTCTGTATAACTTTACCGCATTTCATTTTATAAAGTTTTTTCAAAAAAAAAAATTATATAATTATTTATGTATTCTTTCCTTGAATTCTTTACTTTTCCCTTAATCTGACATATTTCTTTCTCATATAATAGATGTAGTGCTTCGTTAAATACTCTGCTGAAGGAAACAATTTTGGCTTTTCACTAAAACATTTTGCAGAGGTATTTGTAACCATATCACTGACCACATTCATGATCGCAGCATGACTTGATTTACTGGTATTGCCTTTCCTTAAGCACATCGATCTCAATCTTCAGATCGTCTCCCATACAAACCTGGGTGGTTTTGAATTCATGTTCTTATTAAAAAAAACTTTGTTTTTTGTGCTATCGAACTGATATTTGTTGGAACCAGCCGGATCCCGTGAAGAATATTTCCTCTTCGGCATAGTCATAGTTCTTTCTTGTTTTATTGAAATTAATTTTCCAACTACTAAAGTGCCCCCGACATGATCATATATTTAGCATCAGCCATTTCGTATACGTGGGATCCTCATGCTGCATGGAAGCATTGGGTTGTTGATATCGCGATTAAATGTTTGGGTGTTTATTGTTGTTACAGTAAATGTATGTGATGACGCAGTCAAGAACACTGTTGTTATTTCTAAAAATGTTGAAGCTATTAAAATAAAAGTTGTGCTTTGTGTTGTGTTTGTTGTAATTTTAAACACAGTTGTTTCTGTGTATGAATACAAAGGAGTTTGAGGGGAAGGGCACTGGGCACTCCATGTAAGTGAGCGACTAGTGCTTACTGCACTAGAAAACAGAACAGGAGTGCAAGATCTTTCTCTATTTTTTCGGGCTGCTGTACGGTTAACACGGAACCTTTGTATTTGTCCCTGGGATCATTAGCGACAAGAAGTATGCAGTTCTCGTTGTCATTATTGAGATTGTTTGCCTCTGACAAAAAAAAAAAATTGTTTTATTAGTTGCGAGGTGAGTCGAAAAATAAAATAAATGAAAAGAATATAAAACACAAGACAATACACGACAAGAGAAACCCAAAAGAAGCCAAGTCAAGTCAACTTGAGTATACCATGAAGTGCCACTCAACATTATACTTACAGTATCTATGATATTCGATGATGTAGGTTCGAGTATTGTATTGTATATTCTTATTATTCTTATTATTATAAGTATATACTTTGTATTATTATTAGCATTCTTATTCCATTACGAAACAACAACCTTATACAATATTAAAAGTAAAAAAATTTAATTGAAATTCATAAAACAAAGCAAACAAAGATCTAGCAAAGAAGAAGAGAAGGAACCATCACTTAGTTAATTCTTGTTTGTTTAAATTCTTATATTCCTGGATTAAATTTACCAAACAATTCACATTTTAATCAGTCAAGAAATCCTTTAATTAAATTTAAATTTATTGCATTACAATATTCCACTAACACTAAGATAAAACGCATGATAATTGCATGCTCATGTCGAGGGCATTCAATATTTTGACCGTAGCCTCGTCATCTGTTGTTTATCAAATTGTGTTTAGAAAAAAACGTAAAGCATTCTATTAGGGATAATATTTTTATAAATGTCAAAATGATGAGCTTACAAAAAGTACTGTTCTATACGCAAACCAGGAGACTGAGTAAACGGACTGCTTAGAATATTCAAAGAAAATACGATAGGCAATCTATACACCATGCATCCCAAACAAGAATAATACTGTTTTCTTCGCATGGTCTTGGTAAATATATCCGGTTCAGCATCTTTCCAACAATTGAAAATTGTCAACGGGGGGTTGCACATATTACTTTTCCATAGTGCATTTCAAGCTCTGAATTTTTTGGAACTGGAATGTATGCAATATTGACGCCTGGCGCACATACCCAACAAAGGTACTTCAAACATTGTTTGAAATTTTATTGACTGCTGCTCGCCTTCATCACCAACAGAGTTATGGGAGAAATATAAAACACACATGGCAGTAGATATTTTCAGTGGAGTAGATACGCAATGAAAATTGAAATATAAACAACGCCTTCATAAATGAAATAAACAACGAAACGTGAAGTTTTGTGCCTAGAAATCGCGTACAAAGTTCTCAGTCAATTGGGAATGCCATCACCGAATCGAGCTGCTGCTTCTTTCGATATAGAATATCGTCGTGAAAAAAATTACGGATGCACTTTTGTCGTATATAGAATCAAGTATACGAAATCTAAATCATGAGACACATTTACGAACAAATAATGGAAACTGATAATAAGGGGGTTAAGGAAATACTCTTCTTAGATGCGCCAGGAGGAACTGGTAAAACGTTTCTAATAACATACATTCTGGCTTTAATTCGAATTAAAAATAACATATCCTTAGCTCTTGCATCATCTGCAGAGTCCGAGAACTGCTCATTCCGCTTTGAAATTACCATTGAATAAACAATTCATTGAAGCTCCCACGTGGAACATTTCAAAGGCATCCAACATGGGCAAAATATTGCAGAAATGTTAAATTATTATTTGGGATGAATGCATAATGCCTCACTTACCAAAAAAAAAAAAAAAAGAAGAAGCTAAATACTATTCATCGATCATTTCAAGACTTGCGTAGTTTTAGCAGATTATTTGGGAACGCATCAATTTTGCTTGCAAAAGATTTCTGGACAATATTACAAAATATCTATAAACATGCGTGTCCAACTCCAAAGCGATTGATATATTCACATTAGTTGCTGGAAATTAGGGATGGTCTTAGGAAAAAATGTATTGCCTCATAATTTCTGCAATTTGGTGACGTCAAAAGAAGAATTTGTTGAAAAAGTTTTGACCGATCGATGGGCGTTGCCCGGAAAAAATATTTTGTTTCGTAGGAGATGGTTTTGGCTTGCGAACACCGGCGACCATCGAAAATCTCAAGAGCAGTTCAAATTTAATTGTAGTTACTGTAGATCAAATTTCAAAGTCAATTCGCGGAAACGAGTTAATTGTGATCCAATTTATAGTTAAATAGAAAGAACTCAACAATTGTCATTAAAATTACTCTTAAATCATATGTTTACTTCCTTAATCAAAATTTAAAATTAGTTTCTTTCTTTGGTTGATTTAAAAATTTAGTTAGTAATTTATTTTACTCAAAACTGTAATAAATATTTTACAGTAGCTTTTATTGGCACAGTGAATCCCTGATAATAATGTCGATGGGGTTAATGATATGAGATACACGCATGATCTGTTGCAAATTCCTTTTCTCTGAAGGGTTGAAAAGCTTTGGTTCGCAACTCGTGGTAGATACAGTGGATGATATGCATCACAGACTACACTTTTCACACCACCAGACATGCTCTTGACGTTTTGATCTGCGCATTTAATGTTGCGTGTTTCAGCATTTGTAATATATATCTTCAACAGTATTATCCAAGCCTCATGGGTAGTGACCACTCGTCAATTTACTTTTTCGATTTTTAAAGTCATTGATCGATGTTAAATAATTGATCAAAGCATATTGTGACACTTAACTTTAGCCCATTACTGAGTCCATCGATTATGGCTGACAAATGCAAAAAAACTGAAGTTTATGGAAATTGAGCTGGTACGGTTTACGGGCAAAGTGTTGGAATGTTATGCTACGTTCTCTGAATCCCTGAATAAGCTAAAGGAAAAGTCTCATTTGAACTGACTATTTACACAGCCTAACCAAAGATTTTATTGATCGACAAAATAACATTTCACTCAAAGAATAGTATCTTTGTCATATTACATTCTAGTCAGCGAAGTTCATTTACTTCTAAGTGCTCAATATATATATATATATCAGGTGTTCGCACGTAGTGTAGCGTCTGCAGGAACCAATTCAAAGAAATGAGGAACTCAAATTCATATATTGTTTATTTAAGTTCAATATGGTTCATAAGTCGCAATAATGATGATCGCTAAAGTCTGACATAAAATTCCAATATATTACGGCTGTTTTGCTTGCGTGTTTTGAGAACAGGGCACAGGCTCGACCAAAATAGAAAGAACCAGAATAAATGTTAGGTTACGGAGATGACTTTACCTCAGTCGAAATTATGAGTTATCGAAAGTGTACTTTTATCGACCACCGAACTGGTTGACTAATAAATATCAATCGTTTAATTATCCCTTAAGAAGACTAAGTGAAGCTTCCATCCAACTTTATGACCAATGATTGTTTTAATCAAACAAATTTTAAATGGAGAAATAACTATAAGCAAAATTAAATTAGAACAATATTTCTCCATCGAAGGGAAATAATCATGTATTGAAATATTCAAAAAAAATATTCGATTATTTTTTACAACAGAAACATTCGTGGTCAGGGTTTGGATAGTAGTTAGTCATGTTGCCCGTCGTTCAAGGCATAGTTGCCGTTTTGGGCTAAATTCGGTTGCAGGGGTACATCCTGTACATTGATGGAGACGCGTCTGAACTATCCGATGTTCCAGGCAACTCCGATGACCGTAGCTGTTTACATAATTTATTTCTAACTGTTGTTTTGGTCGGTGATGATGCATAATTCTAACTTAAGTTTGCACTATAAAAGCTGTAGCACTAACCATAAGAACACATTGATTGCCAAGCGTTAAGATCTTATGATCATTTGCGTTGCTGAGCCATTCCCGGCCTTTGCAAATAATTAATAGTACAACTCTTCCGGAGTGTGCTTGCCGTGTTCGCATGCGACGTTCTAGCTATGGTCGGTGTGAAATGAATCTTCAAATATTTCCGCATTGGAGTTATTGTAGGCAATCCATTGTAATCAGTGCATAAGAATCCTTCCAACATTTCTCATTTATCTAAGACCATGCCTGGATTAATGTTTTTACGCAAACCAAATATTTTGTGGAGCTATTAAAAATATCAACAATATTGAATCAACAGTCAGCATTATAAGAGACTTAATTATAAATCATCACAACAAAATTCGGCTGATGTGGATACCTGGCCATGTAGGAATAACAGGTAACGAACAAGCTGACGCTTTGGCGAAATCTGCAACACGAGCTCCACTTCTACTCCACAACACGTCCAATAAAGATGGCATCAAGAACCTGGTAAACAACACAACAGCAGAGAAATTGAATGCCATATGGAGCGAATACTCCCACTTTTATAAACAAGTAAACCCGACAAGACAAGCACTCAGCATCCCGCCAACTATCAATAGGAAAGAATGTGTATTGTATACCAGATTCAGACTAGGACACACAAAGTTCTCACATGAACATCTTCTCTACAAGACACCAGTACCAACTCGCAATTTTTGCAACTCAGTTACACTAAGTGTGGGCCATCTCACTGACAATTGCAGTCGAGTCCAATCCCTGTGTAACTTCCTTCAAATCCCTCCACTTTGCACATCTACTTACAGAAGCCAATCAAAATAACATAAAAGATTTCATATTACTAATAAATAAATTAAATCTAAATCAGTTAGTCTAAGTATGAAAATATTGTAAATAACAAAAAAAAAAAAAAAAAAATATTATGATCTCATCTAGCTCAAGGCCTTTGTTGCTTCAGCTATAACGTTGTATTTAAAATTAAGTTTTCTATATGCAATAAATAAATAAATAAATAAATAATTTATTAAAACTAACAATAACATACTTCGTTATTGAAATAAAATTACCATTAATTATAATTTTTTTTTATTGAACTTTTAATAATTTCGTATTCAATAATCACTTTCTATTATTATTATTATTCAACTGCACATTCGACGATTGTTATGTAATAGGGTAATTTTTCGACCGAATGATTCATTAGAGGGCGTTGATCTGTTTTTTGTGTGCAAAGCACATATTTCTTGGAATACTTTAAATGATTCTACACAAACAATAAACCGCATAAAAATATGCGACAGGAAAACCTGCATTGATAACGCATGTGAACATGATTTGTATTTACTTAAATTATGTATGGATATACAAAATATTTTCAGATGCAAATAATGAGTATTCCTTCGGCTGGTGTTGTGCTTTCGCAACATGTTTTTCAAAATCTTTTGAGATGCGCCAATTGTTGATCAACGTAGGCGAAGATAATACCTCAAATTTACATATTCTCTAGGTAACTCGACATATTTCTGTAGGGAAAAAAAAATATATGATAAATGAAACTCAGTTTAGGATTTTAAATTAATTATACTGTTCAAATTTCAGTTCGATAACACAAAAAACAAAAACGTTTTTCTAATAAAACCCAAATTCGGGTTCGGGTTTGTATAGGAGTTATACTGGTTCTCTAGGGTTTTAGAATTTTATGGACATTGCTTAGAATCCTATACTGTCTAAATTTTAGTTCAATAGGACAAAAAACAAAAAAGGTTTTCTAATAAGAACCTGAATTTAAATGGATGGTTTGTATGGGACGCACCCCCTAGTAATCTGATTCGGATAGTTCCGACAAATGCACTGCGCCTATTCTGGAAACTTATAGTGTTCAAGTTTCAAATCAATAGGACAAAAACCAAAAAGATTTTTCTATTGAGAACATCAATTTAAATGGAGTTTCTGGTGTGTTTGGCGGTGTTTAAGCCAACCCGACGGAGTTCTTGCGTCGTTTCGTGACCATCGATGAAACATGTATTCACCGGTACACACCAGAGACGAATCATCGAATGATATTGCTTTATTTTCATTTTTGTAAACCTGAAAGCGAGCGTGTGGGCTTCCAAAGGCTATCAATACAAAACTAATAAAGGGAATTGACTGAAACTTTGACAGTAGGATATTAAAAGAATGTACTGCACGATTGTAACACTCGATCTGTAATAGCAGCGTCATCGGGCGGTGAGGCTAAGTACTTGTTGATTGACCTTCGTATATACTTTATGGTGTCTCTGTTGCCTGCTTCTGCCTGCTACAAACTTCACGACAAACTTATAATACTATTCACTACGTGAAGAGTATAAAAAACATAAATTATTATGAGTTTCACGATGTCTAAAATATATACATATAAAAAAATTTGAAATTTTGATTAAGGTAACAACGATTTTTAAAGAGCAATTATTTATAAAGGCGATTGTTGAGTTCTTTCTATTCATCTATAGATTGCATTCCAATTAACTCATTACCGCAAATTGTTAGGTTTTCAACTTGTTCTGAGTTGAGTGTAATTAAATTGCCTTTACTCATGAGATTTTCTATAGTCGATCGGACAAATAGTACCGAATAAAAAGCACCAAATTCGATTAGTGGAGAGGTGTTGTCAATCATTTCTTTTCCATCTGAGGTTGCGGTGTGATGTTGAGAAATCGTTTATCAACATATCCATGACTTTAGTGCGATCCGCTTCCGATAGCTCAGTATTCAAAGAACCTCCAGGTATCCTGCCAATTATTCTATTATCTTGTTATATGCTCATCACAGTATATATTACATCATCTTCCCCCCAAATTGCTCCATTCCACACAATAACGACATTCTGATATTGTCTCTGTTAACAACAACGTGCATAAAACATTGTCTGTCAATATTTCAAATGTACTGGCATCATGCTGTGCGCACCCTGATAGCGTTATTTCATTGTCTGATTTTGTAATTGATTGACAAAGGAAATATTTGCAGTCAATGGATTTGAACCTGCCATGTGGCTGTTTTCTTAACTTCAGCACACACACATAGGGTGCATTATTGATACCAACCATACTTTCAAATTGCAAACCATTTTGGCCATGGTTCGTTTCATGGGGTGTAATATTCGATTACGGTTCATTTAATTGTATTTGGAGCAATATGTGCATTTTTTGTTCCATCAGGATCACAAGATTCTAGAATGTTCGTGCTTACTTCATTGTCAATCGGGCGCAATAGAGAATTTGTAGTTTTATTACCAGAGATTTTTTTGATTTTTGTGGCAAAGTAGAGGTAAAAGTTATTTTAGGGTTGTTTCAAGTTCTTCCAGCTCATTTGGATCACTAATAGGTTCATTGGACTTCGATTTGATTGATTTTCCTTATTTAACTTAGTGCCACCGTTCCGGATCGTTGAACAGGCACGGATTACCCCACCGGGAATCGAACTGTCATCTTTGTTGGCTTGGCATCTTTAATAATTGGAAATGGTACTCGACTTGTGGTTTAAACTATTCTCATATGCAGAGGGTGTTGCGGACTGGTTAGCGTTCGCTTCGCAGTTAGGACTGGTGATTTGGTCATCCAACTATCGCTGGCAGCAAGAATTCTAATTTGTAGAATTTGTTATTTAGCACGAGTATTCATGTTCATTTTCTCAATTTTTTTCTTAAAAAACACCAACTGTAATATACTTATAAATTCTAAAGTAGATGCGACTGAATATCAAAATCTTAAATAAAAATCAATTTAGAAAACCATAAGCCTTTGAAACGTAGCCATCTTAATGTTAATAGAATGTTATAAACGCCGTATCACAAATGTGTTTAGTACTGAATTTCAGTTCAAGTTAGTTCAAGAATTGAAAGCATAGAATTCACAAGCATGGACAGATTTGATTCTCTTCGTCATACTGATCATTCCCATGTTCAATTTGTTCACTTTAAGGATTCTCAAGGCAGTAGTGTGAAAAATATAAAGGAGATCTTTACTGCGTTCTTCTTTACTTGCCTCAATGGCATTTTATTATCATTCTTATTTTTCCAATAATTAAAAATTAAGATATTTAATCTTACTTTCATGAAGATAAAAATTTCCATTTTGTGGAATTAAAAATAAGTATGCTTTTGTTGATTTTCCTTATTTTAACTTTAGCTCGGTTTCCATGAAAACCCTTTAAATATAATTATTTTATGGCTCATGACACAAGGTTACAAAAAGTGTGTGTCTGCAACATTTTAAAGTGCAGTTGACGTGGCTGACATCAAAATCACCTGATCTATTCTAGAATGATGGTGGTTGCCCTGTCAAATGAAGTCATTTTGTGTCTGTTCAATATTCATAGCGCGTAATTTCATTGCAGTCAACGAAGCGGATACACGGCAACAAAAAACGAAGAGAAACACTTACACTTGGTCAGATGGAACCAATGGTACGCTAAGACCAGGCACTAGCAGATAGTGCAAGTTTAATGCAGAATCAGAAAAAAGAACCGGTAAAAGGATCAACAAAAAATCACAAAAAAAAAAAGAGAAAAAAGAAAATCGGAAGTAAAAGAAAAGCAGAAAGGCAACGAATAAAAGTGGATAAAACAGAGCCAGGGAAAGAAATTCCAATTTTGCGTTAGTTTCACTTTTTGTATGTCGCCAACAGAAACCACCAAATATGTAACACGGTACTGTCTCGTATCTACATAATTGTAGATACATTAGGGTATATATCTGTGTGAATATGCATGCATTTTATGCGCAATTACACACACGTTTACATATTGTAGTACCAGAGAATAAGTACCAAGAACCAGAACCAGAACCCAGAGTCAGAACCTCAGGAAGGCGGGCATAAATAATTAAAAGCAAAATGCGTTAATAAAAAAGGCAAAATACGAGTATGTACCCATGCTGGTGCGTGTATAAGTATGTGTGTTTGTGTGTGTGAATGTAAATATGTGTGATGCAACGTTCTAAAGAATAAGCGGAAGTGCGAAATAAAATGGCTGCGAACCATTTCCGCTGACACCATTTAATCTTTCATTCATACACAGGCTCACACAGTTACACATAGATACACTTTTATTCACAATTACCAACTCATTCCCATTTCATATATGTTTCTGTCTTTCTCCCTCTCTCCTCTTATGTCTCTTTTCCTCTTACTTACACTACTGTATTTCAGTATTTGTGCCTTCCTTCTGTTCCACACCTTAGCTTGTCTGAGGTCCATGGCAAATTCACTAAGATAGCAGTTTTTAAACTATGGTCCGTGGATCGCAAAATTTATATCCAAAAATTTTCGATATTATAACCAATATTCTTAATATTTAGTTGGGTATGTTTTTTTTAAAGTGTGCCACCTATGATAGTTAAAAAGCAATCGGCGAAATGCAAAAGTTTAAGAACCCTTGCAATGAGTCGAATGCATTGGAGACAATTTTATTCATCAACAGATGCAGATGTTTAAAAAGAGGGAAAATATATGTTGTACACACAATACTCATATCCCCATATCACTGTTCCCTTCAATTTAACTGAAGTCAACTTCACTTAACTCACTTTAAGTACTTTTTACTCCTCACTCGTCTTTCTCTCTTCTTGGGATTCCATCTCAGAGTTGCCAGAATGATTGAGTGGTGTGTGTTTTTATTCGATTCTTCAACAAGGCTCTCTTCTTCAAAAATAGAAGCCCTGAACATTTCCTTCCCTTGTTGGGGACTTGATTATGTTATGAATGTTTCCATTTTACAATCGCATGGTACAATATTTTGGAATTTTTCGAAAGTATTTTTAGCCGATTAATCATTCTATTTTCACTTCACTTAATATTTGTTTTTTTTTTTGTAGTTCGTCTTGTTGCTTGATTCAAAAATATATGGTACATCAGTTGTAGTTTTACGTACATGTCAGCAGTATTCACCTCTACATCAACTTACTTACTTTAACCTTCATTCAAACGCTCTACTTTCATTTCGATATTTAATTCACAACAACTGTATCATCATCCGGCTCATCATCATCATCATCATCATCATCATCATCATCATCATGAACAACATTCTTTGGTGTCCTTTGGGTGTTAAGCTGCCCATTCGCTTGTTTATTGCGTTCGTTCGCTTCCAATTTGCCTGACTGCGCATTATTTTCAATTATAACGCTCCGTACTCAGCACTATTCAAAATCTTCACTTCACATTCCCTCCCCATGGCTTTTTTTTTTTTGGATTTAACAACTCAATGAAGGCCACCATACTATGCCACACTACGCCACACAACCATAAATAGATCGGACGAGCCTATTGAATATTGTGACAACATGCAAGCGTAATCCACATTGCCACAGATGCTATTGATAATAATTTTATATATCTATGTCTGTCTGTCTGTCTGTCATTTTCACCATTTGCCCGTCCTTACATTACTATTCATATTCATAGAATATTTTCTATATACATATACATACAATATGTGTATTGTATATCGGTACCTTCATATATTGTATTTGGATTTCAATTGTCACCTGAGTTCAACTCATAATCATATTGTTCGTTTGCTTTTAATGTGTGCAACTATTCATATACAATACTTGGATAGGATTTTCTGTTTTAATCGAAAACAACAGGATAAAATTGAAAAAGAGGAGAAAAGAATAGAGTAGTTAACAATGTCAATTAAACTGTAACTGACTTCCACTAACAATTTGATTCTTAACGACACGAACAATAATAAAAACAGAAGACCTTTATATGACTATGAATAACAATCAAATAAATGAATTATTATCTTTAAGACTTTGAAAATCTTCCGTTTTATTTGTAATTCCAACTATTTTTACTTAACAAAAGATCACACTGGGTTTTATCATATTTACATTGTTCTAATATTTTAGCTTTGCTGATTATCAAATAACACATTAATTTGGATGTTAACATTGTTTTTAATCTGAATAATTGTTCATTGATAAACATTCCATTGAAATCTAATAAAAAAAAAGTTCGTTGGGCGTATAGATTTTTTAAAAATGAATTGTAACCCCAATATTTTTACATTTCTTTCGAAACCGCATTAAGTGAAAGTGCAGAGATTATTTTAATTTCTGGTAAAAGAAAGTATTGTGCGAGGAAAAGCAGTTATAAACCCTTCAAAAGTTATAGCTATAAACTAAACAGTTTGGATATTTTTTTTCAATTTTACAATTATATTGGTTTCATTTAAAAGACTATTACCATTGATTGTCATTATATATATAATAAATTTTGAATACACTACATTTTGCACTTTTTTTATAAAAAATGGGAAACACATCACTATGAATATATTGAGACTGGACAAATCCTCTTCTTTTTATGTGACATTCACAACTTTTGACATGTACAGAATTCATAACAACAGACAATTTTTAGGTGTTCGGAGATGAAAGACCCTAACTAACAACTGAAGATATTGGTACTTGAAAAATATAATCTTTACTTACAATGAATTGTGATCATTAAAATTTGCGTTGTATTGAACTATTTCTTCCTGAACTGTTATAACTTTAGCTTTTTCATGTAACCGGGTAGTGGAAAAGTGGAATGGTAAATTAAGTAACATTTTAAGCAATTTGATCGGCACAATTTGTAATCTTTTTATGTGCGTGGAAGCACAATCACCCCAAACCTGAGACCCATATAGCAAAATTAGGTTGAATATCGATTTGAAAATAATGAGTTTATTGTCCAGTAAAAGTTTGGATTTTCGATTTATGAGTGGATAAAGTATACAAATAGTTTTATTTACCTTATCCAGAGTTATACCAATGTGTATATTATATGAAAGTTTCTTGTCTAAGTGTAATCCTAGATATCGTAAACTATTGGTCCAATGGATGTCAGTATTATTAATATTTAGGTTAAAATTTGGCAAGTGAATACGTTTCCTACGCCTTAAGTAGTAAATAGCACTAGTCTTGTTAACATCTAACAAAATTTTCCATTTTTTGTAGCATTTATCCAGGATCTTTAAAGAGTTTTGAAGGGTATTATGTAAACTCCACGTAAATCGGCGAAGAAATGTCGCTGGGTAAGAAAATTTAGCACAATTTTTGTAAGGTAAATGGGCATATTTACACTAATCAATTTGTGTACTAAGCCGTTATGCCATACTGTATCAAAATCTGCTTGTATGTCTAAAGTAACCAGACCGACTGACTTCTTATCTTGCATATTCTGCTTAAAGAGGATTAATGCAATTGCAATCATATTGGGCCTGAAACCAAATTGAGTAGCAGGTAGAATAGAATGTACTTCTAGATTTTAACATTCAGTTACTGCCGTATAATTTTTTCAAGAACTTTGAAAAGCAACATAATAAGCTGATATGACGATAGTTTTCAGGCGATTCAGGTGGTTTCCCTGGTTAGGAATGATTTTTGGAGTTTTCCAAGATTTCGAGAACTAACCAATCTGAAGGAAATATTCAAAGATGGAAGCAAGAAAACGTGTAACACAAAGTGGTAATTTTTTGATAGAAATGTTAGGAATATTGTCCAAAGTGAGTGTATTATATTCACAACATCATCAGATGAACAGATGGTGCATCAAACAAGTGATGATTGTTAAGTTCTCTCACAGAAGCATGTAAAGTGCGCATGGTTATGCCGTCTGATAGAGATTCAGAAAATTTGTGTTTTTCTTTGAAAAACATCTCCAAGTATATTGGCTTTTTCTTGCCTAGTAGAGAAAAATCTATCATTGTATACGAAGGTTGGTACAATTTGGTTTTGGTTTTTAGTTAAGTTGGCTATTTTCGAGTGTCTACCTAGATTCATCATCTTATTGTCCCAAGTGATAATATTTTCAACAGATATTTGTTGTTTAATTTTATGATTCAGATAGTTTAGGTGGACTTTACAAATAGGATGCCTTGTCCTAAACCAGTGTCTTCTCACTACGTTTCTTATTTTTTGTTAATAAGCTCAGTGATTCTATTAGGCAATTTCTTACAAATAATTTCAAAAGGAACAGAAATATATTTTCCACGTTTTTGACCGAATTTTTCGAAAAAGGCAAAAAAAAAAAATAAACTCTATATTGTGTCAAGTAATTAAGTACAACTTTATATACAGTGTTAATCCGATATACAATACAATATTTGCTTGCAATATCAATTAATATTCAGATTGATTAAGGTCGGGAATGGTTATTGACATAGCATTTGGTCAATATTAATTCCAAATATGTAACATATTGCAAAAAGGATTATTTCAATTTTATTTTTATACACATGTGTATGTATGAATTAAGAACCAAGTAGTATATTTATTTTTAATGGTTTTTTTCCGATTTGTGTGAAAGGTAAATTGTAAGTATAAGGTTTTGTTTAATATTGTATAACAAAACTGCAACAATTAAAACAAAGGATTTTTATTGTTATTAAAATACAAAAAAAAAAAAAACAAGTAGCTATGGCTACCATATCTGTCTGTCTGTCTGTCTGTCTGTCTGTTTTTTGTTGTATCTATGAACATATCTAACTGTACACCTACCTACCCAACCCGGTATTTCTAGCACTACTTGTTTGAGTATAAAAACTATTGCCAATTGACACGCAAACTTACACACTGCGAACTGACACCGAAACCGTATCAAAAGCAAACTAAACATTTTAATTAACTTTGATGAGAAATTGTGAAAAAAAAAAAAAAAATAAACAAAAACTAATGAAGAACCACCACAAAGAGGGTGCAATGCAATAATAAGATCAATTGAAAAAGAACTGAAAAGAGTTTCAGGGCACTGAGTTGAGTGAAATTCAAACAACTAAAAAGTTTTACAATGGTTAAGTAAACCTAGAAGCTATGAATAGATGGATGTTATAGCGTGTTGGGTTGAAGCGCAACAAATTCAGCAGAAATGTAAACGATAATAATAATGATAATCATAATGATGAATATGATGATAATGATGATTGTGTTGATGATAATTTAGTGAAAGCGCAAAAACGAAACCACTTAAATATACTCAAACGCAAATACAAATAAAGACCAGAACTGAACTAAATCAAACCAAAGAGAAGCAAACCAAACTAAACCAAACCAAACCAAAGCAAAGCAAAGCAAAGCAAACCAAACGGAACGAAAGGAAACGAAACGAAACGGCACTTGTCCTATGGACAAACAAAAAGACACCCAGGGCAAACTAACCGAACTATGGTGCGGACATTTGAAAAATGAAAAAAGATAAAAAAAGTTGAAAACGAAATGAAATTCATTCAATGTAAAATTTCCGCTTCCTGCGTGTCCTTCACACACATTTATATAGTACATATGTATGTAGATTAAGGAAGATATGAATACATTGACGAAGGCGGAGCGAGATTTTGGAGAGAATTAGGGGTATATGAAACGCCTGTAAGCGGAAAGTGTAACTAATTTTCAAAAGGCAATTTTATTATATTTTTGTTGGCACCCAGCAAAAAAATATATATATATATATCACCGTTACACACAAAAACGCTTAGAAACATATTTTATATATAAAATGCAAATTCAAAAATGCTTGCATTCATACATGTACTACATATACCATATATGGTATATTTATATAAAAAATGTTGAGTACACAATTTGAGTGAAATGCATATGTAAACTCACTATATTGTTAACTTAACTAAAGTAGCTCTGGTATTGTATTGTACTCTATGCTATCAAGGTGTAAAAATATAAAAGAAAATTCAAATAGTCGAGAGTTCGAGTTTATAAGTTCAGTAAGGTGCAACTAAGAATAGAAAGAATGAATGTATGAATGAATGAATGAGGAAAAACTTTAATTTTATTTTATAGACACATACCATACACCACAATCATCTTTTAAATCAGAGTTTCTTAAACTTTTCAACTTTACACTTGTACTAGTATTTCGAGAAGCACTACGAGAATTGAGCACTTGGTAATCTGCGAAGAACAGTTTCAGAAACTCTGAATACACATTCATATGTTGTACTACACTCAAGATAACTCGTCGTATACTCTCGACTTCATTTCATACTCATTCTGAGTGAAACTCAACGAGCGTCATAACAATAAATTCCATTTGTTCATTCACTTAACCTCCTTTAGTTCTACTCTACTCTACACTACTCCTCATATCTCTCCCCAACATCCCTTCCAATTTACTTTTCCTTACATTCCTTTGTTCAATGTCTCTTCCTTGTATGCACCACTTCATCATGCCTTCTTTTTTCTTTCTCATACCAAGTACCAAAAAAAAAAAACAAAAATGTGCCAAATTCAACTCAACTCAACTTGTTTCAACTTCTTTTAACACATTCACATAGTACTACAACATGGGCGTACTGAAAGCATCTAGGATCTCGGACCTAGGCAACACCCCAACTCTGAACTAAGTACTAAATGTGAATTCTTGAGTTATTCTTCTAAAGAAAATTCCAGTTTTGCCGAGAACGTAACCCCTCCAGACCAAAATCTCAGTACTTCCATGTACAATAAAAACAACAACGGAAACAACATGGAATACAACAACAACAACAATTGTAACAGCAACAACCATTTCACATAATTTTCATGACCAAGTGTCATAAAGCTTTCACTAAAACTTTTTGTCGGAATTACTTTATGATTTATAATTTTATGATATGGCGGATATACAAGGATCTACGTTGTACGTTGTAGTATGAATGAATATAGCATTACAACAACAGAAAATAACAAATATAGTAGTTGTTGTTATAGTCCTTTTGTAGACATACAACAATAAAAATATTATTGTAATGCATATGAAATGTATGAAAAGTAAAGTAGTGTAGAGTAAAATAGAATATGGAAACTCTTAATTTGTAGTCATGTTATAGCATCAAAAAATACAACGTAACATACTACAATACAATTTTGAAATCATCAATGTTTCTTCTCATCATCATCATCATCATCATTCATTCAGGCGATATTAAAAGGTGCCATGCACTGAAAGTTGAGCATAGCTTAATTAGTACCTATATCACCCAAACACAGAAGATATATATTGTATACAGCATTTAGGTATCACAAACGAGAACCTAGAACCGGGAAACTGATGCAGCGAATCCGAAAACATATGGGCATTTCCATGGTCACGAACATTACCTTCACAAGCCTTTTAAGTTATTTAAAGTTAAAAAAAAATAAGTAAAACTTGAAACAAAATTTGTCTTGTTTTTATTTAGTACAAAAAAGAAATTCCACCGATTTAAGGTTTCCAATATATTAGCAATAAAAATTATATTTAAAAAGTTACAAAAAATGGAACTGCTTTCTGACTTCATCTAGAAAAATGCAATAATCTGCAAACTACAACATAATAATAACTTAATGTGATTAATTTTAGAATAAAATATGATAATGTAGCTTTCTATTGGTAGGTGTCAAGTTGAACCTGCATCTATTTTGTAAGCTTAAGTATTATTTAGAACCTTACATTTAGAACGTTACATATTTTTCCACCACGGTTTTATTATGGATTTCTTCAAACAATTTCAATTCAAGATCGCATAAAATACCAAAAATACCATATTATTATTATTATTATTTTTATAAAAGATAGCTACATTAATAGGATTACTAATAAAAAATAAAATATGAAAAACAAATTTATGAAATTTTTTGTTTTCAAAAAATACGCCAAAAAATAGAAACTTGCTTATAGTTGAAGTGTCTGCTTTGAACTTAATTTTGATAGATCAGCCTATAGCTTTCTACCGAATCAATTTGTAAAACTAATTCCCCTGACCTATTTTTCCTTATGGTTTCGAAATGATATTGTTGGGCTCGCTTAACAAAGAAATGTATTTTAAAAAGTGGCAGCTACACTTGCAAGTCATGAATTAAATCTGTAAGCGGAGCAGCAGTGTAAGTTAAAGCTATCCGATCATCCACTTTCCTCCAATGCTTCTATTCCATATTTTCATCCATTTCTTTAAAGTATGCTGAAGGTTCTATTGTATATCATTAACAACCTGCGTACAATTTTCACAACAGTTGGTCATACAATTTTCATCCTCAATGGCGAACGTTACATCCTTACGATGGCGAACGTTACATTTTTTGAAATTCAATAAAAATTATTATGGAAGGAAATGAAGGAAAGAAGTTTTTTTTTAAATGAAGGCCA
Organism: Amiota minor; assembly: GCA_037043295.1. Taxonomy (NCBI): domain Eukaryota; kingdom Metazoa; phylum Arthropoda; class Insecta; order Diptera; family Drosophilidae; genus Amiota; species Amiota minor. The sequence continues at coordinate 73,026 of JBAMAW010000945.1, forward strand.
CCGAATTAACGATAATATATTAATATCAAGCATTTCCTTAGAGCGATCGCGGAGTATTGACAACAAATGATGTTTTTGCTAGACGAACGTTACATTGGAACAGCAGTCAAAGCAAAATGAAAATTTACCGTTCATCGAGCTTAGTTTCATCCGTTATCCTTTTCTTTTATTTGTTTATTGTTATACAAAGATTATTGGAGGAAAGCCAGCATAACATTTATACATAATGGGGCGAAATATTTTCAATTTAATATTAAAAAAAAAAAAACCTTTGTTTGTTAACTTTTAAATTTTCGGTCAGGATTGACCTTTCTGTGGAAGTGCCCATATCTGAAACTAATTATTAAAAGCACGAAAAAAAGAATCAGGCAGCATTGTCTATCTCCTTCTTCAGAAATATTTTTATTCGATTATTTGCTATTCTCTTGAAGTCATCGTAGTCTCTAATACAGAATTCTGGGGCTACATATAACCATTATCTACCGTGCGAACTATTACAGCATTTATCCAGTTTTTTATGCTCTCTATGTAATGACTAGTACTATAAGTTCGTCTTGATGTGTGTAACAGAGAGAAAGAGACATCGGAGTCCCCATAAAGTACTCATATTCTTGATCAGTTTGACGAGGCGAGTTGATTATCTACCACGCGAACTATTACTCCATTTATCCAATTTTTTATACTCTCCATGTAATGACTAGTACTATAAGTTCGTCTTGATGTGTGTAACAGACAGAAGGAGATATCGGAGACCCCATAAGGATCACGTACGTATTCTTGATCAGTTCGACGAGACGAGTTGATTAAGTCCATCTGGTAATCTGTCGGCCCATTTGTGTATATGCAAACTAGTCCCTCAGTATATAAGCTAAAAACTTATTAATTTTAGTGATAATACATAATAGGGAAATATAAAAAAATCGTGGATTAAACTGGAATTCTCGGTAAGTAAAAATATTAAATAATCCACTTAGCATCCCAGTTAAGAGATGTTACCAGTTGGCAGAGGAGCCGATATTCGAGATTCAATTGTAATATAAGTAGTTTTTAATTCGATCACGAGTATAAGATTATTTTATTTCTTGAATGTGAATTTGTTCGCAGATTACTTTATTCATCTGGATCTTAATTTGAAGTACATACTTGGTTAGTTTTACATCTTATAGTATTCAGTAAATACCATTCTTAGATTGCATAATAAAAGAAACTTTTACTTGCATGTAGTTTAAACAGAAACGATTCAATTTATTACAAAAATAATGTTGATCCTTTAAAAACAGAAATAAACTTAACGATCCTTGTACAGTTTAGTATAGAAAAATACAAGTATAGCACAACTTAAGGCGACAAATGAACCAAATCGAAAACGAAGTCGCAATGAACTTAAAATTTGAACTGAAAGGAAAGAAGGAAATGAAAGGACGACGCATTGAATGAACGGACAAAAATATCAAAAGAAAATCATTTTAAATTTACCGAAACTACGATTAGTTTTAGTCCATATTCTTGGTCCTTAGTTTCTTTTTGCAGTTGTTTGTGTTTGCCTTCCTTATACAATTTTCACATTCTTTGCTTTGCTTTGCTTTGCTTTGCTTTACTTTACTTTCCTATGTTTGTTGCAAAAAATACTTTTCCTTTGTTGTTTTTTACTTTTATCGTCTATTTTTAAAGTTCGTTCTTTTTTTTTAAATTTTTCATGTATTCGTAAATGGATTTCGTGTTGTCAACGTGTTAGTGAAACGTGTATTATATCTTTTTTTCTTATTTTGACTCAAACTATGAGATCCTTGTCCTCCCCCTCTTCCCTTATCATTATGTGTCTAGAATTGTCGAAATATGTATGAGTGTTTGTGTGTAAATGTTTAGCCAACTATTATGTAGGTTATTGGAACATACAATGAATGAACTAGCATTCATATGAACGAGGTGCGCTACGAAAGTATTCAACTTGGATTTATAAGCTATGTACTAATGACTGACTCCTCATAAACTCACCGTTTACCACAGTTTCCAAACAGTTTTGTTCGTTAAGTTTTGCTTTAAACTAGAAAAAAATTGTACAAAAATTATTAAATTGGTACGTCCGAATGTATATGTACAATTTACAGATAAAAGAGTATTATAAATCAACAAAAAAAAAATTTACTCACGTATGTTGATAGTGGCCCTTGTTCTTGCCAAACTTCGAGCATAACAGAAATAGCAAACACGGTCATGCGATTGTAATTGTCGTTTCTTTTTCCGCGAACTAGAAAAGTGTTTTAAGAATTTCGAAAACTTTTATTTGCAATATTCTAACAAAGAAACTCGATCTAAAATTAATCAATGTAGAATATTAAAAGCTACGATTTGAAGTCGCTCAGGATACTGGGAAATGATTTTTTTTAAATTCCTCTCAAAAGACACTGATTCGACGACACTTACATGGATAAGAAGAATGCGTTGAGTGCACCAAAGACCAAACTTAGAAAACTGATTCATGACATGTGGAAGCACCGTTGGAAATGTGTTGTTTACTAAATTGGGAAAACAGAATCCAAAATGATTTCATTACAATTTTATTTCATTTCAGTTAAATACTTTATTTTCTCGTTCATACTTGTATTTCAAGTTGACAATTAACAAATGTTATAATTACATTAAGCAAATATGAGATAGCTGGCAAAGTAATAAAGTTTTAAAATTCAACCTAGTGACTAGATACTAAATTTTAGTACCATGAATGAAGAATGAATTTGTGGAATTATTTGTATGGATTTCTGTACTCCTCACGCAGTAAATAATCTTTTACGCTTGTCGTATAAAGTATATATTTTCAGGAGTTGATTTAACTATTTCATTCTGACCGTTTGTCAGTTTGTACGTATGCAAACTAGCCCCTCAGTTTTTGAGCAAGAGCGTTGAAACTTTGCACTTATTTTTTCCAGACGTTGTACATTTGTTGAAACCAGCAGAATCGGACCTGCCATACAAACCACCATTTGGAATGGAACCCTCCCTTTTATACTCATGACGCAGTGATTCGCTCAACACATTTTTTTTTTTTTTTTTCTATTTAGTATGAAAGGACATAATATTTTACTAATATTGTCTATTGCAAACTGAATATCAGTTTATTGGCAATTTTTTAACCACGATATTTAATGCGATTCTGCCATTGGAAAGTAAATGTCTTTCACTTCCGTGTAAACTATTAACATATTGAATTAATTTCTTTAATGTTTAGTTTGATATTCGACTTATAGAAATATCTACCGAAAGTATAAGTTAACATTTGGAAAATTGTAAGCGTAAATGTTATATGTTCTATAATGAGATAATGACAAACTTAGGTCGATGAAAAGAAACAGATGTAACGAAGATTAACAGAATTACAACAATAATTTTGAAGCAAAGCAATGAAATACGACGGATAGAGTACGGTAAGCAATAAACAACAAAAGAAACGCTGATCAGTTGTGAAATACGTTGGAACGGAAATTATGTTTACTTAAGCTCCACTAGGTTGAGAATAGTGATGGGTCGTCAGTTGGTTGCATCCTCTACCAAATATGGCATAGCAAAAAATTGTCTCTAATTCCTTTTTATTAACTTATCTCTCTGCCTCTCTATAGATCTTTCAATCTCACAATGGTTATTTTCATATCAATAGTAGATTTGGTTAAGATTAATGATGTTTTGAGTGTAAAAATTTAACTCAAAGTCAATGACTTTTTTATTAGATTTAATATCGTCTATGTTAACCCAAAAATATCTGTCAGATAAAAAGCTGTGTATAATTTATGAGTATAAGATACAAGGAGGCACAAGAGTTTTTGAGTTTGCTTGTCAGTCTCTCTCTCTCTGAGTCTTTGCATATCCAAAGTACTCATATCCATGAATTTTTTGCAGAGTAGTTCATATATTAAAATTTCTATAGGTTTGATGATCGGAATGTGATTGAATATAGCTGAAATTAGATCTGAAACTCTTATGTTATGATGAGAGAATATTATTTTGTGTATTATGTGTTTAAGAATTCGCTCAAAGATTTTAAAGACTCACCTCGTATACATACGTATAAAACCTTTGGATGGATGTTTGTGTCCACATTTGTATGTATGGATATATCTGCATATGAATGTATTTTTATCTGGTATTTGTTAGTTTCACATCGAAATGTATTCATCCAAATCTCAAATCAATGTACATGTGCAGTTGTCATCATAGTCATTTAACGGTGCGTGCAACTTATTTTTACTGTAATTATTGTTGTTGTTGTTGCTGTATTGCTATTTGAATTGTTTTAATCTTTCGCTAAAGCTGCCAGAAAGACGATGCAATGAAACGATGCATTTTGTTCTCACTTTTGTTATTGCTGTTGCTCTTTACAATTATTCTTATTGTTGTTATACTCCTCTCTCTCTCTATCTTTCCCTCTTTCTTTCTTGCTGTCTCTATTTTCAAACAAAATGAAAATAAAAAAAGGGGAAAAAATCAAGAAAAATGCCAACAAAATTTGAAAACACATTTGCGCAAAATTTTCACACAGAATCAACTTTAGCGTCATTGCTAATGGTTTAAATGGTGGAATGAGAACGAGAATGGAGGTGGCTCACATGATGACTCACACACATATGTACATGTATATGCACCTAGATACACGCACACGTACTTAGGTTGGTTTGTTTGGTTTGTGTTTTGAATTTTTAAAAGCTTTTGTATGATTTTTATCACCAACAATAATAACAAAATAATAATAATAAAAATAACAACAGCCATAGCAACTAAAACAACACACACACACACACACACACAGATACACGTGTCCGTTTTACAACACATTGATACATAAGTTCTCGCATATCATAGATACATAGACACATTTTTTGAAATGAAACATCTTTGCTTTCGGTAGTGTAAAATTTAACATTTTCATCATAGTCTTCGCATCATATTGCGCCGTCGAAAAAGAAAATAATCAAGTGAAATATAATTATGTACTGTACTTTACGTTTACTGTCTACAGCAAAAACGTCTGTGGTACGTTGGGTAAGAGCTCGGCTCACATAGTTAAGATCGTAGGTTCGCTATCCTTGCGGAGTGAAAGGTTTTTTATGTTGTTTTTTTTTTTTTTTTGAAGTGAAACTTCTTTAGCGGTGTTGGGCAAAAATTTAAACTAAAAATTTGAGTGAAAAAATACAAATCGTTACGTTTTAGCAATTCTGTATCTTATGAACCGCACTACTTAGGTAGAGGCTTCAAATTTTCACAGAATGTGTATTTCTATTGTCATATCCTCCAAAGAAACCAAATGCAATATACAGACTGACAGATTTTGAGATGATCTCTCTCTGTCTGTTTTTAAGAAGTTTCACTTCTATCACGTGTACGCGCAATTTTTTTTTTCATTATTTGTTTTTTTTCTTCTTGTAAAGTTAATTAAGTATGATTAATTATAGGAGTTTGCTATATAGAAGTTAAAATATATGTAAAAATTATGTTTTCTTTCCTGTGAGCCAATGCTTAACACTATGATGATGTAAATGTAATATTTTACTTAACCGAAACCAAAGATGTTTCACATCAAGGGCACGTGAGTACTGAGCACACTCACATTTTTTTTTTCTTCTGGTTTCTAGCAATTTGATCAGATTTGCACGTTCAACATTATTATTTATGGTGAATTTTAATTTTGTTTATATATAAATATCACACTTTAACGTATAGACAATTTGGTTATAGTCGATAACTATCGGAATTGATCCATCACAAAACATATTAAAGTGTTAAGCTCCGAAAAATATTCCTAAGAACATGAAATCTTAAAAAAAAAATGATGAAATGTTTTTAAGAGAAAAGTGGTGAATTTTTGTGTCTCTAACTTGAAGTAAGAACTTGTCCCGTAATATAAATTTCAATATTTCGGGAGTTTTATTGAACTTAATACAATAAAAAAAAAAAAACAAGTCGAATATGTGTCATTCATTGTCTTACAAAAATAATTATTCTGATGAAAAATCAATTAAGAAAATAAAATTTTTTTTTTACCACATTTACCAATTAATGCAAAAAAAGGAGAAAATAATTCAATTAAAAGAAAAAAAAGAGAATGTTTTTCCATTTTAATATTCTCTAATTTCTCTTTTGAATTTTTATAATTATTTAATATTTTTGTAGAAAGGTAAAATTGTACAATTTCAACATTGTCTTCGCATCGCCGTGTGATCAGTGATTAAGCAATGTGATGCGCTGATGCGCTCTCGGATGGGTGGCCAGCTAAAGACACCCTGAGTATTATAAAAATTTCTACAAAAATATTGAAAATTTTGGAAAAAAAAAATTGTTTGCAAACATTGTTTGTTACTGCAATAGATAATTGGCAATACAAATTAATTTTTGATAATAAAATATGAAATAAGCTTAATGAATGTTGGTTTTATATGAAAATTCGCAAAAATATGTTTATAAATATGATTAAGTAGACTGAAAATTTCTTTAATAGTTTTTCTTTTTCTTCCATTTTTTATGAGATGAACTGATGATGATGATGATAAGATGAAATGCCTTTATCGATCTCTAAACCTCCCCAATAGACTAAAAATTCTTACAGAATAGAACAGAAATTATTAAGTTGAAGATTAGCATTTTATTGTAAACTGTTATGCAACTTCAATAGATAATTATGTAACACAGAAGATTATTCAGCAAATTTAAAAGAAGAATGCGGAATCCAACTGATACCCAAGATATTTTTGCAGGTTCAAGAGAACGTTGAAATGATTTACACACTTTAGAGATCCTTTGACTTCATGAAATATTATAATAACAAAATATTATCTATTATGTATACATAATAATGAACCCAAAAAATTGTATGACCCCGCAAAACTAGAGAACAACTGGACCAATTTTGATGGCATTTATTTTGTTGTACTCATGGAGTTACCAGTCAGGTTCTTTGCTACATTTGGATCCGATAGGTGACGCTGTTGTCCAGATATAGATAGTATAATGTCACTTTTTAAAATGTTTTTCATTTGCCGCAAAATATTGTATACTGAACCGATTTTAATAATTTTTTTTTTTTTTTTAATAACAAGATACTGATCAAGGAACAGCGAGTCATTAGAAAGATTAACATTATTTGGCAAAAGAAGAACAAGAGTGATTTATTGTAACTCTTATTGAAGAAAAGAATCCCGAATAGCGAAATATTGCGAAAGCTCAGGATTGTTTGGAACAACGGAGGCTGATTATATGTTAAATTTTAAGCCGAATTTTAATTCTTTGAAGTAATGTGCTATTTTTGTTTTACAATATGTTTATGTAAACGCCAGCTGTTCTGTCAACAACAAACCAAGTAAGGTCAACATGAAACCAAGTAAGGTCAACATGAAACAATTTTTTTTTTATTTACACTTGACATATTGTTTCATGAAGATAAGAATTAACATGAGTTGAGGAATAACAAGATTACATTTGAGTATAACAATTACTACTAAGAATTAAAAAGTATTAATGCTTATAATCTGAAAGGGATATACCTATAACACTTGAAACCCCATAAGGCGCCTTATGTCTAAGCTATTGTCCAATAATTTAATTGCCAAAGGATTGACATGATTATTTAGTATATTTACATATACAATAATTAATACTATACTCCTGAATTTTCTGCCTTTAATAAAGGATTTTATGTATCTCTGTGTATAGATTTGTCTGTCACAAACCATGGTTCATTTCGAATTTGACGGAGGATTTCGAATTGGAATTTTTGCAGGATTCAAGATACTTAGTCATATAATATAGGAGCTTATTTTCTGTACTCAATTTCGAACTTCATCTTAGCAAGCAGAACTTTTTTTTATACTAAGATCGAGTTGCTTTGATTTTCTTTTTAACGTGAGGCTTCTGTCTAAATGCATTCCAACATATTTTATGGTGTTGCAAAGAGGTATGAATATCTTGACCAATACGCACATTTACGCTATCTCCTCTTTTCTTGGTGAATCTGACGTGTGATGTTTTATTTGAATGCCTTTTTATGTTCCATTTCGTTAAGCAGCATTCGATAATGTCAACTTATTGTTGGAGTGCCCGAGATGGATCGTTGGCTACCTGCGGCAGTATCATCTACATAATTGGCAACTAACACGTTGCCTACAAGTAGCATATATGACCAGTACATATAATGTGTGCAAGACGGGTCCTAACAGCAACAAGTCAAATCGATTTGCCATTGTTTGTTGAAATAAAACATCTTTTGTTTCGGTACAGTAAAATTTTACAATTTCGTCATCATCTTCGCATCATATTGCGCCGCCGTGGAATGAATAAGTAAGCAATATGGTCCGCTGCAAGTATTCGGATGAATGACTGGTTGAGGACACCCTGAGTATTGTAAGAGTAAGTAGACACAACAGAAATGAAAACACACAGTCATATTAATTCGGCCGAAACACTGCTACGTTTTTAATTTTGTTTGCTGTCCACATTATAACAAAGGATTTAATTCCATGTGTCAAATAAAGGGCTCGTGAATTCTAAGCATACTCGCATCATTTTTTTACTATTTATTACTCATTAAAACAAATAACTGTTTGATTTCACGGACAGTTTTAAGGTGTTTTATTATTTCTTTTCGATTGATATTAATTATATATTTATGACGATTCTTAGCTTTTGAGTTTTGCCCCAAATTGCTTCGCACGTTCACGTCTCACTGATTCAAGAGAAAGAAACGATTTAATTTTGGTGGGAAACAACTATGACAATAACAATCGCTACAAGAATTACACACTATCGTCACGTCAGAGATAAAGCAATATGCGCCGGGCAGTGCTAGTTTTATAATTAAAATGGAACATAATGTTAACAAGTTCCAAGCACTTTCTCTATGTTTTTTAAAAGCATATATACTTATTTTAGAGTGGCAGGCCAGATTATTGTTAATTGCTAATCTAGTGATTTCGTTTGACATCATTGGTGTCCCTTTGAATAGTGTCTTGTGGAGCATCAATTATCCTACATATTGTATACGCCTTAAATGGAAACTCTGCACTGTCTCAATATAAGAGTGTCATGTAAAACTCCAAAACTGAATTCCATACATCCAAACAAGTTCTAGTATTATTTTAAAAAACAGAAGCTCGTTACTCATGGAAAGGTTTTAAGGGTGTATAAGAAATCAAGACATCCTTCCTGTTTAAATAGTAATACAAGTCCTTGATATGAGATTGTTACATCAGTTTTTTCTCCACGTCACCGCCAACATGATTAAAATTTATATAAAAAAATCAGACAAATATTTCTTACTATCGTACCAGATTTAACACTATGTACTTTTTAAATACTACTTTGCGTCTTAACTTAAATTTTGTTTGTTTTTTGTCGCAAAAGTGTAATATTCAAAAAACACTTAAAAGTATACTACAAAAAATTAACACAATTGAAATCAAAAGATAAAAACATGTTTCTTGTATGGGAACTTTTTTAGGGTTCCGGACCCAAAAGGGACCAAAAGGAACCCTATTGCAGAGACTTCATTGTCCGTTCTTCCGTCCGTCCTCGGGTCATAACTCATAATCCTCAATAGCTAGAGAGTTGAAATTTTCACAGAATGTGTAGTTCTATCCGGGCATCATCAACAAATACTAAAACGAAAATATTTTCAAAAACTTAAAGGGGTCCCCATACAAGAAACGTTTTGGTTTGTATGGCAGCTCTACGATCCAGTAATCCCACGATCTTGAAATTTGGAAAGTTGGTGACTATACATCAGAAACTTATATTGTCGAAATTTTAGTTTGATGTGATTGCTAGGAGGATACCTCCCATACAAAACCCCATTAAAATTCCGGTTCGTATTAGAAAAACTTTTTGGTTTTTGTTCTATCAAACTGAAATTTAGAAACTAAAAGTATCTGATATCAAACCCCAATCTGGTACGGAACCCTCCATGTACGAGTCTAACTCGCACTTGGCTCATTTTTTATTTGTTGCTATAGCGGCAATAGAAATACACACTCTGTAAAAATATGAACTGTCTACATACTAGGATAGCACGCTTTGGGGACGGAACCCTAAAAATGAGATGTCTCCATTTTCCTGATTTGTATTTTTAACCATTTTACATACAACAATGTGTATTTATTTCTTGTTTTTTTATTATATTGGTGCTCCAGAAATAGAACGAAAGCATTTTTCTGAACTCAACCCATAAACGCATTGCATATTTGAAATTTTTTACATTTTTTTGTGTGATAATTTTATTTTATTTTATTTTATTTTATTTTTTTTTTTTGTGTTGGGTTGGTTGGGTTATGCGTAATACCTAAAGCTACCAAAACCACCATCACCATCACTACCACAGGCTTAAGTTCGGAGTAAAAGAATTTCGGATTTTAGAGCGCATCCTTTGCCAGCTTGAGTTCATGTCATGTTGTTGTTATTGTTTCTATTGTTGGTATTTAAACAGAGATTTATGTTTATATTTATTTTTTGTGGCACGCAAATTTTCCATATAATATTTATATACATATACATATATTTCTATTTCTATTTTTATATTTTCAAAACACATATAGTAATAGTATAAATCTATATTTCTCGCCTTTCGTTTGGATCCAATTGAAAATTGCAAAAATTGAGTGTAACTCTAGCATGATGTTGGGGCTTTAGCTATAGTTCGCTCGGGCTTAACTCAAGTTGGCTTGACTGGTTTCTGCATTTTTAGTTTAGTTTGTTTTGGTTTGGTTTGGTTTGGTTTGGTTGGGTTCTTTTCTTTCTTCCAATTTTTTGCCTTCGTTTGTCCTTTTGCTTAGTTGAGAATCGTCGATTCAACACAACTCAGCTGAACTCAACTCGACTGAACTCAACTCAACTCAACTCGAGTGCGTGCGTGTGTAGAAGAACATAAAATCCTTTCAATGTGCTAAGCTATTGTTAAAGGATTTGTTGGTTGTCCGTCTGTTTGCCAGCCAGTCAGTATGTCCCTCTGTCTGTCTGTCTCTCAGTTGGACTGTCTTGACTGTTCTAGGTTATGTTCGTTCGCGTAGTCTGTCTGTCGGTATATTTGATTTCGTTTTATTGCTCTTGGTTTCTTGCATTCGCTATTCCTATCTATTTATCTGTGTCTGCCAGTCTCTCTGTTTGCCAGTTTGTCTGTCTGTCTGTCTGTCAGTCTGTCTGTTTGACTGTCTATATGTAGTTTATGTTTTACGATATCTATATTTGTTATTTGTTGTTGTACAACCTTGTTAACGTTCTGTTTTTATTGTTGTTTCTTTACTATATATGCATCTGAGTGTGCGTGTGTGTGTGTGTGTGTATGTGTGATTGTGTGTCTGCATGTTTTTCAAAAAAGAATATTTATTTTCGTTTTAAAACATATTTGAAATGAGGTTATCTATCTATATATTAAATGTATGTTTGTATATCCTAATGTGACTGCGATCTTCTTCCTTCTATTAGCATTTATTCTAATCTATTTTTTGGTATGTCGTTTCCATTTCGCTTGATTTTGCCTTGATCTCCTCCTTGCCACCGAAACTCGATTTGCATCCCTTTGGGCCTTCGAAAATATTGTTTTATTTTATTTTCTAGTTCTACATATTTTTATTATTTATTACTTAATAAATTTTGGTTTTTGTGTTGAGTTATGCCTTTTTCTGATTGGAATTTCTTGTATCTGTGGTTATCAACTTTTAATTGGCGGTTTATACTATGCATATACGTTTGAATTCGAATCGATTTGATTCGATTGGAATGTGAAATCAGATTTGCCTTAATTAGTTGTGTCATGCATGCACTTTGTTTTAATTTTTTTTCTAATTGTATCATTTTATACACTTCATGATAATATTATTGCAATTTATTTTGATTTTTGTATCACAAAGTTTTACAGATGTCGCATTAAAATTTTAAATAAAATCTTCGTTCTGTTGATTATTACAAACTAAGAATGTATAGTTCCCATATCAGAAACTTATCTATCTGATCAAGTTATTATATATTTAAAGCAATAAATACACATTTATCTTATTGCAATATTAATCTAATTGGATCCAAATATAATTCGAGTTTTATACTCATATACTTGCATAGTTATAAATCCATCAGCTAATCCATCATGAAGTTTTTAATATACTCAAGTTGATTTCTAAAAATTATTATCAGAAGTGAGAACACGTGTTAAATTGTTCAGTGATGTGTGAACAGTTATGATATTTCTTAATATTTTAGCTGCAGTGACCTGCAGTTTTCGTATAGTATTCCATAAAGTAATCTAAACCCTTTGAAGCAGTTTTTCTGTTTCATTGTTTTGTTGTTGTTCTATGATTTTCCTGAAATTTAATCAGCAAACCTAACATCTCTAGCGAAATAATGGGCCTTGATTAGGACTTAATTATCAGATGCTCAACATTATTGCAAGCCTTCATGGCTTCAGGCTACAATATTAATCCAGCCAAATTCGGGCACTGTAATTTTGAGACTGCTAAGCGACTAACCATAAAATCGGGGAATTTTCTGAAGAAGCTCTAGAGGCAAGAAACAAAAACATTAAAATTAAAATGTTTAGACTATGGCATACACGTAAAACTTCACGCATAGGTACTTGGTTAACAGTTTGCTTTTAAACTCTGATCCATTTATTTCAGGGCAAAGAAAACTGCCATGAAACAAAAGTCAATGCTATTAAAATCAGCTATCGATTTGCTTGACAATTCATTATAATTCAATGATAAATTCCTGTTTAATATCGTTCACTATATAGTTTACGTAAGAAGCTGTTATCTACAAACGGAACAAAGCTTTGATGAATCAGATGACGCCAAGAAGTAGAAACCAGAGAAATAACGACAGCGCAAGCAGCACTAAAGCACCCCCGACATGATCATGCATTTAGCATCAGTCATTTTGTATACGTGTGCTGCATGATCGTTCATTTCTTGTTATTTTTCGAAGTGAGCGGATGTGCGGACAACAATGCCGATGACGACGCCGTCGGCACTTTGCAAATATTTCGCATGCCATCCGCTAACACGCTCATGTCTGCTCTGTTCAAATATTTCATAAAAGTGACTACTTACCTATATTTGCCTCTTTCACACGTACTTACTTCGTGAAGGCGTAAATGTGATAGCATGGCCAAAGAGAGAATGTTGTTCATTAAAGAGAGCGATGAGGGAATAAATAGCATGATGAAATATCTAAATCGATTAGATTTTCAATAAGTATTTATTTATTCATCAATATGTATGTATTTTGTCCTCTTCAAAGTAAAACATGTGCCAACGTTTTTTCCAATTCTCGAAGCACTTAAAAAAATCATTTTTTGTGATCTTGTTTAGCTCCTCCTTCGATGCCGTCTTTATTTCCTCAAACGCAGTGAAGGATGATGCATCCTTTCATGGGCCTCTTCTGTTTCGGGAACAAGAAAAAGACACAGGAGGCCAGATATGGGGAATATGATGGCTACGGCAATATTAGTGTGTTGGTTTTGGTCAAAAATTCGCGCACAAACAATGTTGTGTGAGCAGGGGCGTTATCATGCTGCAAAAGCCATAGTTTGTTTTTCCACAAATCCGGGCATTTCTGACGGATTGTTTCGCCCAAATTGCGCATAACTTGCAGATAATATTCCTTATTAACCGTTTCACCCTGTGGCAAAAACTTGGCTCGTGCGGCAGCTTCCATTGGGATGATTGGGATTTGGTTTCCACGTCATAGACATAAACCCATGATTCATCACCAATTATAACCCTCTGGAGCAAATTTGGGTCGGCGCGGACAGAGTCCAACGGCTCATGAGCAATGTTAATGCGACGCTGTTTGTGGTCGAAATTGAACAATTTTGGTATGAATTTCGCGGCGACCCTTCTCATGCGCATTAGAAAGAATCGAATGACTGGAGCCAACGATTGGCCAATACTATTTTCTTCACTTCATCAAAGTTTTCGTCTGTTGTTGACGTGCTTGGGCGTCCGGCACTCTCTTCATCGTTCACATCTTCTCCCCTCTGAGAACATTTTGTACCACCGATAACTGTTGCTTCGGTCCAAGGTAGCTCCACCATATGGAACAGTCAACATTCGGATTGCGTCCATGGACTTTATTTTGTTTTTCACACAAAATTTAACACAGAATTCTTTGCTCCATTTTTTGGAATAGGCAAAAATCGAAGACGAGCTAAAACACGTGCAAGCAAAGCAGCTGTCAAAAATTAACTGAATATTCAAAATGGCCAACCTTGTTAGCATAAGTGAGGAACATGAGTACCAACGTAACGCCACAAGAAAATCGAAAATCGAATATACGTAACCCGCGGCAATTCAAATTCGTGATACTTTTTGCACTTGAAATTGTAAAAAATAACACACAGTATCTCATGAGCAAGAAATGTACAGAAGAGACCTTGGAACATCTCTTAAAACCCGGTCCTCACAATAACTCGCATGATGCATTTATTGTTGTAGTAGTCCGGTTTTACAAACTAATCCAAATTCTTAAACAGTGAGCCTCTATTTATCAATAAAATTAATCAAAAGAAAGGTTCCATCTGGTATCGCTAAGGGCCTAATAGCAATAAATTGCCAACTTTACAGTTTTAAATAATCTATCTGTTTCTATCATATATTGTTAACTAGACTAGATAACAATTGAAAATACTAAGAATATGTTGAAAATTATATTAATGGAAATGTTATAGTACTGAAATGTAACATAAATCCTACTGTAAAACCATATTGCATTTGTCGGCTTGCATTAGTTTGATTTGTTACACTTTTTCTCATATTAACACATCATCATCATCACCATCATCATCATCATCATTATTTAATCTTCCAACATTACATCGTTGAATTTTATATTGGAATGAAGTGATGCCTGAAACAGGGAGCAGGTAAAAGGTAGAACTACTATACATATGTGACACATTGTAATTATATTATATATTATAATTCAGATATGGTGGCGATAGATTCTATGTGAGAATTGTAAAAATTAATGAGTAACGAAAACCAAATGAAAAGAATTGAATAAACAACATGAAACAAAACATAGTGAGCCGCAAGGGATAAAAGAGGTCATGTGGGAGATTTAATGAAAAATTTGGATAAAAACAAAAATGAAATAAATTAAAACTAAAACTTGACTGTTGAAGAATGTAATGGAGAGATGATTTTGAAGCATGTGAAATTATCAAACGAATAAAAAGAGGACACCTTCAAATTTTACCCGAATTGTCGGGGGCATTAAAACAGATTTTTGATATTCCTTTTCTTTTTTTTTTTTTTTAATGGTGTGGTGAAACCCTTTGTTAATACTTTAGCAGCTTCAACATGTCATCCAAATCATTATCATCATCCTCATTTTAATCATGATTAAGAGATATAATTTACAAAAAAAAAAAAAAAAAAAAGGAATAATAATAATAAATTTACCGAGGACTCTTTAGACCATGCCATCATGCTGGACATCAACTGATGTCCATACACGACTTGGTTTTCCTTTGCCGTTGCCATGTGAAGCCACAAAAGTGAATCGCTTCATTTTGTTAACGTTTAAATGCTAACAAGATTTACTTGCTACCATTCCCAAGGTAACCAATATACTTATATTGTATATACCGACATACAAAAGGCATCCTTTGAAATCCTCTGAAAATATAGGAAAAACACACATACACTTGGGGTCGATGGCAGCAGTCGCCAGGTGATGTGATTTATTGCATTAAGGTTACTTACGCTTTTTCACTCTTCCATTTCATGCCACTACTTCTGTCCCTCATTTATCCTTTCATTCTTTCATTCGTTTATTCATTTATTCACTCACTTACTTTGTTCAATCTTCCTCTCTGATGTCTGAACCGGTTTCACTTGCTCCTCCCTCTTGTTTCTCTCGTTCGCCTCAAAAGACAAAACCGCTAATTTGTTATCATTTATCACTCCCTCGGTGCGTCTGAGTGTGTTTTGTGTAAGTTTGTGTATGTAAACAATTTGTAAATGTGTTACATATTTATGCCATACAAAAATTTGTATATTTCACCTTCCACTAGTGACACCCATTCACCATCCAACTTCCATTTTATCCGTGCAACCATCGCATCAGCAGGAAACCGAAAACAAAGAGGAGAACCAACCAAACCGTGTGATTTTGTCATTGTGATAAATACTTTAACGTCACCATTACATGTACGATTTTTTACGCTACTTTTATGGCCTCTCGCCCTTCATCTTTCCTCTCTGATGATACTTTAGTCCCATTCTCTGCACCCCCTTCCTTTCTTTCCATTCTCTTCATTTTTTGGGTTATTTATAGCTAACCAAATGAAAAGCGACAGAAAAGGTTACGTATACGCAACGTAAGCCGTTTAGAGATTAAGTATTGTATGTATGCGTGCAAGTATCTGTGTATATCTCTGTGACTTTGAGCATCAAAAACATGAATAATTTTTAATATAGTCCTTTCTGTTTCCTTTCTTGTTCATCCACCTTATTACCTCACCACATCACTTCTGTTTTTGTCTGTATAAAGTATCTTATGACATGACGGTGTCAGTTTCAGTGTCATAAGTCTTAAGGATTTTTGTATTTATAAAAAAACTCAGATCCTTAAACAAAGGTAAATAATATGAAACTAAAAGTATTCTTGTGTCTCTCATGTTCTGTTATTTTAGGCTCAGTGCATAAAACTAATGCATGAGAATTATTTTACTGATTTTTTTTGTTTAATTTTGAAAATATTATTTCACTTACTTCATTGTTTTGAAGGAATTTCTAAAGTTCAATAATAAGATAAGGATAACAATATCTACTTTGTACATTAAGACGATGCACAAATTTTTATGTTTACGTTATATGCTAAATGAAAGCGGTATATTTTACTAAGAGGGTAAGACTTGTTTTCTACGAAACTCCAATCTCTAAAATGGACCCAAAGGCATTCTATAGAACACCATTCAAAATTCCTTTTTCTATGTAGATTTAGTTTAGAAGTTGTTACTTAATTGAAAGTCATAGAAACATAATTCACAAGATTAGTAAAACATTCATTTCATTATTAATCCTCCTATCAGTCGTGAGTTTATTTCATCTATTCATTATTAAATAATTCACTAGCCGTGTTCTACACAACGGACAGCTAAGCGAGTCTTTTGAATGTAAGAGCGGTGTTAAGCAAGGATGTGCGCTTTCTCCGCTGTTGTTTATCAACGTCCTGGATTTAGTCCTTGAAGCTGCAGAAATCGAAAACATAGGACTCAACTGGAAGTTGCACAGAAAATTGAGCGACCTGGAATACACCGACGATGTAGCACTGCTAACGAATCGCTGTTTGGATATGCAAACCCAACTAGACGAACTCACTGTGGAGTCTAAAAAAGTGGGATTGAATATTAATTGCATGAAGACCAAGAGCATGCGATTAAATACCGCTACTAGCACCCATCTTATAATCGAAGGTAACGACATCAAGGAGGTTGAACGTTTCGAATATCTTGGTAGTCAAATAACAACAAACGGGGGAACCCATATCGATATAGAGTACAGAATTCAAAAAGCCAAGACCGCATTTGGGAGACTTATGAACTTCTGGAGAGCTAAGCATGTCCACCAGAAGACGAAAATAAAAATATTTAACGATTGTGTGAAATCTGTCTTGCTATATGGCTGTGAGACTTGGCATACTACAACTACTAACATAAGGAAACTACAAACGTTCATCAACCGTAGTCTTCGTACTATTCTGCGAATCTGGTGGCCAAGAACTATTAGCAATCAGCGACTCTGGCAAATCTGCGAGCAAGACCCAATTGAAATCGTGATACGGAAACGAAAGTACGGCTGGCTGGGACATACCCTTCGCAAAAATAGCGACGAAATACCCCATGCCATATTGGAATGGAACCCTCAAGGGACGAGGTCCAGAGGAAGACCGAAATTGACGTGGAGATGAACTGTTGCGGCTGAAACAAGAAAATCTATGAGCGAACTTCGCGCATTAGCACGCAATAGGAATAGATGGAAATCCTTTGTTAATCAGCTTTGTAAATAGACTATGTTTAAAAACGTCTCAATCATATTATTGACGAGAAAACTAATACCTACGCATCAATTTGGTTCTCTCACGAAACATTTTACCATCGACCAAGTTCACAGAATAACCCGAATTATCGAAAACGCCTTTGAAGAAAAAAAAGCAATGCTCCGCGGTCTTCCTTGACGTTTCTAAAGCCTGTGCTAAAGTGTGTCACAGCGGCCTTCTCAATAAAATTAAAGCGTTATTGCCAATAAAATACTATAACATATTGAAATCATATTTATCAGATAGCTTTTTTCGAATTAAACATGACGACAGTTACTCCGACCTCAAAGAAATTAAAGCGGTCGTCTCCCAGGGTAGTGTGCTGGGACGCATCCTCTATCTACTTTTCACATTGGGCTTTTCTAATGATGACAACTGTGTCCCAGCAACGTTTGCGAACGACACTGCCATTTTGTCGGTTGGTAAAACACAGACCGAGCCAATTATAAAACTTCAACGTCACAAAATTTTTGAGTGGACAGCCAAATGGCGAGTACAACTAAATGAAGTAAAATCGGTGCATATTGACTTCACATACAACAAAATAAGATACCTTCCACTGTATATAAACGTAGTGCAAATTCCGTATCACAACACCGCTAAATACTTGGGTATGACCTTGGATACCAGGCTTAAGTGGAATGTACACGTCAAAAAGAAAAGAGAAGAATTGGAATTAAAGTACAGAAATATGTTTTGGGTCATGGGTAATCGTTCAGTTTTATCTACTTACAACATAATGCTTTTATACAGTCAGGTACTTAAACATATATGGATATGTGGGATACAGCTGGGCTGTGCAAGCTCAAGCGATATTCTGCAAATCCAAAGATTTCAG